>JACXGJ010014997.1:0-14071 GCA_016801105.1 Esox niger
GCGGTCTCTCTCTCTCTCTCTCTCTCTCTCTCTCTCTCTCTCTCTCTCTCTCTCTCTCTCTCGCTCTATTTAACATTTTACCGGGTTAATTCCGGCAGCAAAGGATCCTTTAGTACTAATCTGCCCCGTGGCAGGGTAAGTATGAATCCCAATTCAATCCCCTTCTCCTCGTCGCTCTGAGTTTTACATGCGCTTTCAGACTCACCTCCGCTATTTGCACCTGTGTCTCAAAGCTGAGAGCGAAAATTATAATGTGTAGTAGGAGCTAAAATTATACTCTCCGGTTACCACTTTCAGCATGTCTGTAAGAATGCTAGCTTCATGAACTGTTCTGTGCTGTTCTTCAGTTTCACACAATAGAAGATAGAGACAGGGCTAATTTGAGGGCACACAATTGTTTATTTCTGATTTTGAGTCATGACACATTCAAGAGGAAATACCTTCAAACTGACATTACTTTTCTTGCTTGGAGGTGTATTTTATATTTTTAGTTTGTAAATGTAGCTCTTTTTTACCTGTTGGTTCATTTAAACTATGCCATTGAAATGTGCGATTTAGATTATCCATTGTCTTGTGAAGGGAGGGGCTCAGGCGACAGCAGTTATCAGCTAACCACATCATAGGGACATTCCTCTGTTAAAATGTGGTTAACGTGTGATGGATCAAAGCCTGGATATGTCAACTAAACCACATAGCAATCAGTCGATAACACAGTCGATGTCATGTCAATCAACCATTGACCTGAAGAGCAGTTTGATATAATAACTTTCCAAATTCCCAGTTGTCTTAAAAGCACCATTACCAGTAGGGACAAGCAATATCAATCATTACAGTTTGGTTTGGCTCATTTTAGTTGTATAATGGCACTTAATGCAAATCACCAGCAGGGGGGGACAATTTTAAATGCATTTGTACTTCAATTCTGTTGGTCATGTTTACAAATTAGATCATAGCTCTTAAATTATCAAAGATACCCTCTGGAAGTTTGATATGTCTATAGACTATAATAAGTTCACAGATATATAGAAAAATAAGCAAAATCATAGATGGTATTGTCAATATTCATGTTTGCATGGCATTTATAAATCGATGTAAGGAAAGTCAACATTCATAAATAAATGTGTTAATGTCAAAATGTACATAAGAACATGGGATAAAACGTCACGTGACCATTTTTATTGTGTTTCTTTGTATCACTTAAACAAGAAAGATACAGACTTACAAATGTGCAATACCCTTGGAATGAAGTTGAAAGAAAGGAACAACCGCAGAGACTTACATACAATTTCTTAACTAATTTAATTTAAGGATAAAGTATCTCACTAGTTACTAGTTAGTAACATTCTGCAAGGAGACATTTGTCTTAAATTGTGTTATGAGAACTCCCCAGTCACAAAATAAAGAACTCACACCATGAAAATAATCCTTAAACACTAACAGTATGAGACCACTCGTCAAATTTACAATGCAAGGAGAGTAATTACTTACAACACAAGGATAGTAATAGATTACAACTCAAGGATAGTAATAACTTACAACACAAGGAGAGAAATAATTTACAACACAAGGATAGTAATAATTAACAACACAAGGATAGTAATCATTTACAACACAAGGATAGTAATAATTTACAACACAAGGGTAGTAATCCTTTACAAAATAAGGAGAGTAATAGTTTACAAAACAAGGATAGTAATCATTTACAACACAAGGATAGTAATCATTTACAACACAAGGATAGTAATCATTTACAACACAAGGATAGTAATCATTTACAACATAAGGAGAGTAATAGTTTACAACACAAGGCAAGGATAGTAATAGTTTACAACACAAGGATAGTAATAAGTTACAACACAATGATAGCAATATTTAAAATGAATAAATAAATATTTATTCCTTTTTAAAACTGTTCAGCTGTTTCATTATGCTTTTTTGATCGAGACGGAAAGGAGTTTTTTGCTGAAAGAACAGTAGGGCTGGATTTGTACCTGCGCTACTGAAACCCAGCCCATACTGCCAGACCCCCAGCCACATGCTTGGATAACTTTGAATGGAAAATATTAATGACAAACCTATTCATCTTTATTCTTTATCAACTGATTTAATTATTATGTTTATAGCAAGTAGCACCACCAGTGTAACCAGCACTTCGAAATTATTCTGTGCAATAAAGGCACTTATTAAATAAACAGTTATATTTGTGGTTATCAACTGAGATCCGAAGGTCGTGAAATTGGACAGAATACCGAGTACTGTAGTGACTATTTTACATATGTAAAATGATTGTTGTTGGGTAGGAAAATTCAGACGACCCCTTATCGACTATTTGCATATAAGTCTCTCCTGAATTTCATAATTTAGTTTAAGTGACATCCATTCTCTTAACAGATAAGCGTAAGTATACTCATTCCATTGCAATCTCTTATTATTTAACTGAGCCACATTCAAATATGAGAGAGCAGGTGGTTAAATGCATTTGTTAAGGATGTGCAACGTATTAGGGTTTAAAGTCTCTGGTTGTCTAGTCTGGATTACAGCAGAGAACCTTTAAGAATGCTAAATTGTCGGATATTTCGGGATTGTGCGAGTCCGTACACGCCTATGCTGGAATGTGTGTGCAAAAATACGGTCCTTTTAATACATTTCTAATGTGCCGTTTTGCGTTTCCTACTGTTCCTACAGTCTAACCTGATATAGTATTATTGTTTAATTTGTTTTGCAATAGGCCTACCACCCATTTTTAAGATTCAATCGAAATTCAATATTAACCGCTGCAGGACAGGCCATTGTTGGCTATTTTTATGGAAGTAGCAATAGACCGTAACCCGGTCGCGTCCTGGAGTGCCGCCGGCCCTTCATGTTTTCTTGTTTAAACAACCTGAATGACAAAGTTGTATTTGGGCAATCACGGAACTCACTAAGTCGATCAGGTATTGCGCCTATTTAACAAAATCCTGAAGTACCTGTGACACTCCAGGAACAGGGTTGGCTACTCGTGCAAGGTGAATACAATTTCCTGGATAGTTCTTGAGAAGGGAGTAGCAGTACGGTTGTAAAACAGGTGCAGACGACGCTGATTAAGGTAAGTCTCAAATACTTTGGGGAAGTTTTCTTTGCCTTTGTCTGGACTGAAATTGAACATTGTTGTGTTGAATTAATCTAGATCTAGCCGTTGTCCTTTAATGACTGCTGTTAATATTGTTTGCTTTAACAAAGTTGGTTCCATCACCATGTTTATCGTGACTTTGCGCCCATGTGAATCTCGCTAAAGGCTATATCATGCATTTGTGAGACGAGTTATCTTGCATAAACAGTAGTTGTAATTATTTATCCACGTTTTATTGTTTTTAACGTTTTATTTTACTGGCAGGTTATTGCGTAAATCTTAATTTTCGCAGGTATCGACAAAGCACCGCATATCTGTAGTTGGCGTCTGGGCGTGTACAGCTCACCGTGCTTTATAGGTTTAAATATAGGCAACATTTGACCTAATATCATTACTTTTGACTCATCTGTTTGTGTTACGTTTTTTTATAGACCACAAAATATTGAAATACGAATCGCGCGCCCTCTCTAGTTAGCCAATTTGGTGTTGAACATAAACATTGAACTCCCATATAATGGGGTTGTTTGATTGAAAAACGACATTGATTAAATTATTTGGTCCATAATACAGTATGCCTATTTGATTGGTGTATTAAAAGCTGAGTGCACAACACAACAGTGCAGGAGAAATAAGGAGCATCTCAAATAGTTTCATTATACGGAACTATATAATCAAAATCTGGCTATGTGTGTCGTTATACCAGTATTTTAACCTTGAAACATCCCCTGCGTTTGACTGATAGCCTCCCACCTACCCATGTTGGAGGAGACATCAGATTGCGGCGTGGGCGACACCAGCTGTCTCTTGCTGGTGCTTTCACCACTACACTGATCAACCATCCTAATAGGGATGCAGTGCACTGCTATTTGGCGAGACGTATTGTGGGAGTCACATCGTGTAGTTCGTAACGCACATGGATTAGATTTCTTGACTATAGAGAGATTCTGTGCAGAGGCTACCCGTCCGCAGGGAAGTAAGGGGGACGTTCAGTGGGAATCCCTGTTTCCATTCTGAACCTCAGCATTGAGCCCACGGGAGCAGTTGAGGTATCGACCATTGGATGGTTTTAAAGTGTTGGAGAATATTGATGGATGATTTCTGTTGGGATCACCGTTTTAATTAACCTATTCCAATGGAGAGACTTGATGACGATTTTCCGATGCAAACCAGAAACAACAATGATAAAGGCTCGGGTAAGATAATACAGTTTTTTAATGGTGAATATTTTCTCAACATACACTTAACAATTTAAAATAATCGCATCGGAAGTTATAAACAAAACTAAATTTGATCAGTAAATATAAATACCGGCAGTCAAATGTAGGCTAATTGTTTTAAAGACCATTAGGTTTTTGTTAACTCTTTATAATTATGGGGCAGTTTTTTTTGCAACGATTTCTAAAAATGTCATCACGACCATTCACTAAGGTCATACTGAAACATTGAGAGGTTTGACTCTTCCTAACTGTCAGCAATGAACAGTATTCCAAGTGTTTACTGTTAAACCAGCTTGACTAGTACGTTACAGTTAATGAGAAGCGTACAGACGCATTTATTTCAGTAAGCAGGACTCAATTTAAACCTGTTCTATGTTGAAGTCATGCAAACCGTTGTAATTTGAATTTATAAAAACAACTGTTTAGACTTCTGCATGTACGCTACCGTTCAAATGTTTGGGGTTTCTTGGAAATGTAATTATTTTCAAAAGAAACGCAAATTTCTGTCTATTAATATAACGTTAAATTGATAAGATATATTGTGTAGACATTGATAAGGTTGTAAATGACTATTGTAGTTGGAAACGGCAGATTTTTAATGGACTATCTACATAGGCGAATCCAAGTATAGGATTTCAAAATGATAACTGATCATTAGAAAACCCTTTAAGCAGTTATGTTAGCACAGCTGAAAACTGTTTTGCTGTTTAAAGAAGCAATATACTGGCCTTCATTTGACTAGTTGTGTATCTGGATAATCAGCAATTATGGATCCGATTACAGGCTCAAAAGGGCAAAAAAATCTAAGAACTTTCTTCTGAAACTCATCAGTCCAATCATTTTATGAGAAATGAAGGCAATTCCATGCAAGAAACTGAAGCTCTCATACAACGCTGTTTACAACTCCCTTCACTAATCAGCGCAAACTGTCTCTAATCAGAATAGACAGGGGAGTGGGAGGCCCCAGTGCACAACTGAACAAGAAAACAAATACATTAGTGCCTAGTTTGAGAAACTGTCTCACGGGTCTTCACCTGGCAGTATCATTAAATAATACCCACAAAACATGAGTCTCAACATCAACAGTGAAGAGGCGACTCTGGGATGCTGACCTTCTAAGCAAAGAAACTTGTTTGTTTCTGGCCATTTTGAGCCTGAGATCGACACCTGTAATTACTGATGCTCTAAATACTCAACCAGTCAAATAAAGGCCTGTTTATTCCGTCTTTAATCAGCACAACTATTATCAGTGGTGCTAAAATAATTGCAAAATAGTTTTCTAATGGTCAATTAGTCTTTTAAAATTAATAACTTGGATTAGCAAACACAACGTGTCTTTGGATCACAGGACCGATGGTTGCTGATAATGGGCCCATGAAGATATTCCATAAAATATCTGCCGTTTTCAGCTATAATACACAATAACAACATTAACAATGTCTGCATGTATTTCTGACCAATTTGACAACATTCTAATGGGTAAAAAAGTGCTTTTCATTCAAAAAGGACATTTCTAAGTGACTCCAAAGTTTGAATGGTTTATGTCTTTACAACCTGTAATAATGCTATTACTTTTGCTTTTTGTGGTGTTCCAGCAATGAAAAAGAAAATTTGTTTACATTTGTTCCTTTGATTAACAAATAGGCATGCTGAGGTTGTCGTGGAAAATCAACCACTCTTCACTAAAAACAAATGCACTTCAACTCAGGACTTTGTGAATCCAATAAACTTTAATGAAAATCATACAATAATGACAGACATTAAAGCCAGGTCCTTCTGCAGATACACCCCTAATGTTCTAAATCCGGACCATGGCTTTTATACAGACCTTTCACACATCACACCATCTGACTTTGTCTGGTTGGCAACCCCTCTGAATGGGGTGCGCTTCTTATCTTCTACCTCCCTGAATGTTCGTAATTTGCGACTGTAATTTACATCCTCCTTATGGTTCATACTTGGGTCATGTCCATCATTGTCCACAAAGTAAGTGTTAAGTTAAGCTCATGGGCCACACTCAGGTAATTTCTTATCACAGAGTACACATTATGACCAGCTCATGGGCCACACTCTGGACACCCCAACAGTGGATACAAAGGCAGTAAACTTTAGAAATGCCCCTCTCTGGGCTCAAGGTAATTGCCTGCTCATGACTATCTCTCAGCATAAGACACATATATTATGATGAACATAAACTTTATCTGTATGTGTAATTTGTCCTATCCCAGAAGTCATTTACTGTGAGTGTGGATTCCACAATAATATGTTTATAATAAAACTACATGATTATACATTGCACATTAATATTTTCATAATTATAAGGTTATTTATGCATTTTATAGAATTATCCCCCACAAGGTTAGTTGGGAAATTTACAATATCACCACTAGCTTCTGCTTGCCAGAAGTGCATATAGGATAAATTTGCGACAACAATAGTCAAGCTCCCAAGGAATACATTTATTTGGCCATTACATTTCATATAGCATCTTAAAGGAAATATACCAAAATAAAGAACATGTATATTTAATGAATTGTGAATTCCAGTACATCAATATTGCAGTGCAAAAATCCTCAGGTTACTAGTTCTGATTGAATGATGCTGTCAGTGGAATTATATAATGCATTTTATGGGTCTATATCAGGCGCTTGCTTATTTCAGCACAATCTCCTTTTTCCTCCAAAAAGCACCCAAGGGCTATAAGTTGTGAAAGGCTATTACAAGAGTAAAGAAATCCTTTTGAGTCATTACCCAAGAATTGGTCAACCCTTCTAAAAGGTTTTGAATATTAGCAAACCATTGAATTGTCAAAACTAAATGTTTATTGATGTACATTTTCTAAATATGCTCAGATATATAAAAAATCTCAACGTGCCATAATGGCATGTTTAGTGATTAATTAATAAAAAACATAACACAGTAAACAATGAGAACATTAGCCTTTAGGCTACGCGTGATTCATGGACCTGCAACCCAAATGCTCCTACATTAGGTGAAGGAAGAAAAAACAAGCTTATTTACTCAACGTTAACACAACCTGCATGCACTATAGATGTTGGGACCAATAGCGCCTAGATTATGCTATGCTGAGATTCTCATTGAAGTAGTCAGCCTCATGGAAACACATTTCCTGTTTACCCTAGAGATAAATATCTAAAGCAAGTTGGTTCCCTTTCTGTAATGCCTTCCCCCCCATCAGATAGATAATACATTTGAGCCAGTGAGCTGGGAAGTACCTATTTTTTTAAATCTGTAAGCCAATATCCACAAATAATGTAATCTTGTTCTACTGTGGTTTCCTCTTTCCACCCATTCAGGTAAAACCTTCCTAGTACACAACCGCTCTGGCAGTCTTCTTGCTGAGCTGGAAGGGCAAGGCACCATGAACAGAAATGACCATTACATCCCAGTGCCTGCCGAGGAGAAAACAACTGACTTTGGCAACACTAAAGATGGCTGTGATGGAAAATACAACCAGTGTGACTTCATTGTAAGTTGTATCCCATACACAGAGAGTAATTCCCTGTAAGATAAAGCATATAGTGATGTAGTTCAAAGTATGTAAATGTCTGGTGATCATACAGCAGTTGGCCCTGGTACTGATCTGTTTCAAAGCCAGTTCATTTATTAAACAAGAAAAGCCATGAGGGCATTGACTCAAAAAACACTGAAATTGTTTTATTGCAGCACTCTTACAGTACTATACAGTACCGTACAGTACTCATTTTTAAAGATATAACTTGATCATGGAGGAAAGTACTTCTGTCATAATTATTTTGTCAGTTGAAGGTGCCCTGCCTTTTGATAATAACCCAATAACTGTCTTGAAACTGAATTTTATGTTAACTTAAACTAGTTACACACACCCAAGATACAATGGTATAATTACAGATTGTGAATGACAAACAATGCAGGCCGTTGTATTTTTTCTATGTATTATTAATAACTCATTGGTATGCCACTTGTATGTATGCAGCATGAACGATGTTTGAGGAATTTTATTGAGCTAATTCTATCTAGCTTAAGATAGCAATTGTGTTAGCTAGCATTCAAACTGTGCATTATCATGACACTATGTAATCTGCTAATGGGAAATTCTGCAAAGAATACCTTAAAAGGACAGCGACAGTGAGTCCTTTACAGGAGAATTGATATGCTATAGCCTTCCTATAATCCTGTGTTTACATAGTCTCTGCATGAAAGTTTAGCCTTCCTACATGGCCTGAATGGGTGAAAAAAACTCCAATGCATCCAAAGAAATAGATAATGATACCTGATGAATATTCTCGAAGTCTCAGCCTGAACATGTACCTCTGAAGCCTAAGCACAAATGCCAGAACATTTTGTACGGAGGTTGTTATCTCTTGGCCAATAGACAAGAGGGTGCTGGGGAAAGTGCTAAAAAGGCTTTTGAAATCTTACTTTGGCATGGAGAAAACACTTCTTCACCATGGACACCTTTTTCACTTTGCTGTCATTTGAGAACAATGCAAAGAAAACCAGCATATTTGGACACCATAACCACAGTGAAACTGCAACATTGTCTCTTTCGTCCAAAGTAAGCCACTGTTTTCACTTCGTTGCTTAAGAATGACAACCCTAACACTTCATCAGTGAATGCTGATAATCTGACAGTTGCCATTGATGGGGACACCATAAAAAACAAAGGTATGCTTGTGTCAACCTTACATCATGCCTATTCACTCATGCAAAGCATCATGCTGTTTTGTATAACACGTATATTTTGTCTATCTGGAAATCATCCTTACCTTTTCTATTTCCTTCCATAGGTTAGTGTGTAAGATTTGGATCAGATGGCATGTTTGCATTCAGCGAGAAAAGTGTGTTGCTGTGCGCTGCCAAATGTGCACATCTTTGGACACCTGAAATATTAGCCACTGCATGTGCAATAGCTAATAGGCATCTTTATTAACTTAACACATTTACAACATTTACTGTGCTGATTTTAAATATTTATCCAGCACACTTGGTGTTTACCAATGTTTAGGCCAATGGGTTTCTTTCCTTCTTGTGTATTTTATACTGTGCATCTTGGGGATTTGTGTACATACAGTATATTTGGTTTGTTGTCCTAAAAATAAGTTGTTTATGAGTTAAGCCTTTCTACCTCTGTAAGAAATGCTCTCCAAAAATAAAATGAATTTAAACACTTAATTCGGGGTTGTTTTTGTTTTTATGTTTAGCCTAAAATAGCATTAAAACCAAAATGTAAATATTTACATTTTCTGATCTAATTGTTAAGGACATCATTTTTGTTTTGTTTTTTATATCACTATTAACACCAATAGGCTTCTGTAACAATTGAATTGTTTATTGATTTGAGACCTTCTAAAATACTATGTAGTATCCACTGTAATAAAGACACGGTATTGGACTTGGCCACAATTGTCTAAGAATATTGTAGTGAAACCTGTGTACACTGATGCCAGAATATGGACAGGACCTTGTGGATCAGCAGGGTCTGTCCTTACATGTGACTGTGGCCATGACACAAGGCACCAGGCTTTATCAAACTACAACCCTGTTTCCAAAAATCAGGGTTGTAGTTTGATGTTTTTGATTTACATTTTAATAAGCATAAAATGCTAATTAAAAAACAGAATGCAATGATGTGCAAATCATTCAAACCCTATATTCAATAGAAAATAGTAAAAAAAGACAACATATGAAATGTTGAGACTGAGACATTTGATTTTTTCTTGAATTGTTTGGGGATGCCATCTATGGTTAATCTCATTAAAAGATTCAGCAATCCAGAGAAATCTCAATATGCAAGGGACAAGGCCAAAACTCGATACTGGATGGCAGTCATCTTTGGGCCATCGAGCTGCACTGCATCAAAAACAGACAAAATTCTGTAGTGAACATGACTGGAAAACCAGGAACAATTCTGAAAACCGTTGTCTGTGAACACAGTGCGATAATGCATCCACAAATGCAAGTTAAAACTCTACAATGCAAAGAAAAAACCATATACAGTGGGGCAAAAAAGTATTTAGTCAGCCACCAATTGTGCAAGTTCTCCCACTTAAAAAGATGAGAGAGGCCTGTAATTTTCATCATAGGTACACTTCAACTTTGAGAGACAAAAATAGAAAACCAATCCGGAAAATCACATTGTAGAATTTTCTATGAATTTATTGGTAAATTATGTTGGAAATAAGTATTTGGTAAATAACAAAAGTTAAACTCAATACTTTGTTATATACCCTTTGTTGGCAATGACAGAGGTCAAACGTTTTCTGTAAGTCTTCACAAGGTTTTCACACACTGTGTCACGGCCCGTGAGTTCCTGAACAGTTCGCACACCTGCTTAGCATCTCATTACGCACCTGTTCCTTCTCCGCAATTACGCACCTGTTCCCAATAGATTCATTACCACCTGTATTTCCTTGGTCCTCTGCCATTCTTTCCCTGCCGGATTATGGTTGTTATTCACATGCGCTTCACAGCAACCTTTGAGTCTACAGTTCGTTTGGATCTCCCGTGTACCGACTCGTTGCCTGTCCCCGACTACTTTGTCTGCTCCCCGCCTGTACTTCTGCTGTCAGCCCGTGTTTCGACCTACCGCCCGTCCCTGACTACTCTGCCTGTTACCTACCTGTGCTTCTGCCATCCGCCCGTGCACCGACCTACCGCCTATTCCCGACTATTCTGCCTGTCACCGATCAGTGCCTCCGCTGCCTGTCTGAGTCTCCCTACCCGGCTCGACTCTGACCCCTCCGCCAGCCACTCCACCTCTGCCTTGCCAATCCGCGCCTGGGTCCCCACTCCCGTCCGTGACACATTGTTGCTGGTATTTTGGCCCATTCCTCCTTGCAGATCTCCTCTAGAGCAGTGATGTTTTGGGGCTGTCACTGGGCAACACAGACTTTCAACTCCCTCCAAATATTTTCTATGGGGTTGAGATCTGGTGACTGGCTAGGCCCCTCCAGGACCTTGAAATGCTTCTTATGAAGCCACTCCTTCGTTGCCTGGGCGGTGTGTTTGGGATCATTGTCATGCTGAAAGACCCAGCCACGTTTCATCTTCAATGTCCTTGCAAGGAGGTTTTCACTCAAAATCTCACGATACATGGCCCCATTCATTCTTTCCTTTACACGGATCAGTCATCCTGGTCCCAATGCAGAAAAACAGCCCCAAAGCATGATGTTTCCACCCCCATGCTTCACAGTAGGTTTGGTGTTCTTTGGATGCAACTCAGCATTCTTTCTCCTCCAAACACGACAAGTTGAGTTTTTACCAAAAAGATCTATTTTGGTTTCATCTGACCATATAACATTCTCCCAATCCTCTTCTGGATCATCCAAATGCACTCTAGCAAACCTCAGACGGGCCTGGACATGTATTGGCTTAAGCAGGGGGACACGTCTGGCACTGCAGGATTTGAGTCCCTGGCGGCGTAGTGTGTTGCTGATGGTAGCCTTTGTTACATTGGTCCCAGCTCTCTGTGGTCATTTCGACCCCACGGGGTGAGATCTTGCGTGGAGCCCCGGATCGAGGGCGATTATCAGTGGTCTTGTATGTCTTCCATTTTCTTAGAATTGCTCCCACAGTTGATTTCTTCACACCAGCTGCTTACCTATCGCAGATTCAGTCTTCCCAGCCTGGTGCAGGTCTAAAATTTTGTTTCTGGTGCTCTTTGACAGCTCTTTGGTCTGGGCCATAGTGGAGTTTGTAATGTGACTGTTTGAGGTTGTGGACAGGTGTCTTTTACACTGATAACAAGTTCAAACAGGTGCCATTAATACAGATAATGAGTGGAGGACATAAAAGCCTCTAAAAGAAGAAGTTACAGGTCTGTGAGAGCCAGAAATCTTGCTTGTTTGTAGGTGACCAAATACTTATTTTACAGAGGAATTTACCAATAAATTCATAAAATATACTACAATGTGACTGTCTGGATTTTTTTTCTCATTTTGTCTCTCATCTATGATGAAAATTACAGGCCTGTCTCATCTTTTTTAAGTGGGAGAACTTGCACAATTGGTGGCTGACTAAATACTTTTTTGCCCCACTGTATCTACGTCCCGAACTGCTGCTGCCTTTTCTGAACCTGTGCTCATTTTAAGATGGATTGGGGCCAAGAGGAAAACTGTCCTGTGTTCTGATGAATCATAATTTCAGGGACCATCCTGCTTGTTATCAGCGCACAGTTCAAAAGCCAGCATCAGTATCTGTGATGTCATGCGGGTGCATTGGTGACTTGGCTAATGCTGAACAATATATACAGGTTTAGCAGCAGCAAATGCACATCATTGCATTCTGTTTTTATTTGCATTTTAAGCAGCATCCCAGCTTTTTTTTAAATGTGGTTGTATTTTAACTATAAGTACAGCTACAAGTGGCTCCAAGATCTCATTCCATTTGGAACAGAACAGTCAGGAGGTGACCTGTGACTAAGAGATATGGTTACGTGTAGTATTCCAATCTGATTTCATTTTAGCAGACAAAATTTCCTGGAGCAGAAGACGAACAGTGAATATAAAAAGTCTACACACTTCTTAAAACGCCAGATGTAAAAAAATTAGACAGATAAATCATGATTTCCACCTTTAATGTGACCTACAACATGAACAATTCAATTGAAAAACAAACTGAAATCTTTGAGGTGGAAAACATTTTGAAAACACAATAACCTTGTTGCATCGGTGTGCACACCGTTAAACTAATGCTTTGTTGAAGCACCTTTTGATTTTATTACAGCACTCAGTCTTTTTGGGTAGGAGTCTATTAGCATGGCACATTTTGACTTGGCAATATTTGCTCACTCTTCTTTGCAAAAGTGCTCCAAATCTGTCAGATTGCGAGGACATCTCCTGTGCACAGCCCAGTTCAGATCACCCCACAGATGTTCAATTGGACTCAGGTCTGGGCTCTGGCTGGGCCACTCAGAACAATCTTCTTCTGGTGAAGCCATGCTTTTGTGGACGTTTGAAAGCTGAACTACTTCTATCTTCAGCTTTCTAACGGACGCCTGAAGGTTTTGTGCAAAATTGCCTGGTATTTGTAACTGTTCATAATTCCCTCCACCCTGACTAAGGCCCTGGTTCCAACTGAAGAAAACCATTCCCACAGCATAATGCTGCTGCCAACATGTTTCACTGTGGTTATGGTGTTGTTAGCTTCCTGTTCTGATGATGTTCAAGAACAAACGTTATGCAACCAAAGTCAGGGGAGAGCCATCTTTATTCAGCATGAGACATTGATGTTCCTTTGTGCTTTTCCAAAGAATACAGGAATTTCCACAGTACTTATTATTCAAGGGAGGCGGCCTAGGGTCAAACCCAGCCAAATACCCTCCAATAAGAAAGGCCTAAATGACCCTTGTATGGGTTGTTCCAACATGGTAAATGGTCCTATCCCTCAAGCCTGTGACAGTTACATGGGCAACTCCTAGCAGGAGGCATAGACAGGACATGGGTTCTATCTATACACCTGTGCTCAAGAGTTAATTAGTACCTCTGTGTTCTGTTGAGTTTCTCAAGCCTACTTTCTCTCAGTCCCCCCTTCAATCATGTATTGATTAATCATTACATGTTGATAAAACTAGAAAAATAAAACTACAATCCAATTCCTAATGAACTGAAAAGGTCCAAACACTTTCGTTAAAAAACAATAAAGAAAAATAATAAAAAGGATTATCTGGCCTATAAGGCTTTATTATTCCTTAAATGAAATGAAAATAAGATGCAGTGGACACGGCTTGCCCTGACTCATAGCA
>JACXGJ010014998.1:0-14070 GCA_016801105.1 Esox niger
CTCCTGAACAAGGTGTTAATAATCTATACCATGTTCTACTCCTGAACAAGGTGTTAATAATCTATACCATGTTCTACTCCTGAACAAGGTGTTAATAATCTATACCATGTTCTACTCCTGAACAAGGTGTTAATAATCTATACCATGTTCTACTCCTGAACAAGGTGTTAATAATCTATACCATGTTCTACTCCTGAACTGTCACTGTGCAATTTATCATTAATTCTCAACTTTCTGCTACTCACCATTCTCTTCAACTCTAAGGACTAAGGTCTCTATCTCCTTGACCTCAAGAACCTTTTCTCTCTTGTTCCAATCTCGCCCATCATATTTAACAGGTGTTGTGCTTGATTTGCCAGAGCATCTTCCTCTTTCCACCTTTGGAGTAGTGACTCCTGCCCAAGCCTGCTGAATTTTAGCTTCTCCTTCCATAGGATTCCTGTCTCTCTCCACACACCCTCTGCTCCTTTCAACCTCGTCTCTCAACCTGCTCTGCCTCTCGTTCTCCTTCTTCACAGCATTTTGCTCTGCCCTCTCCTCTTTCACCAGCTGCTGTCTCAACCTCTCCACCTCTTCTCCCTTCACCTTCACCTCTTCCACCCAGGTCTTGGTCTTCTCCATCTCTTCCCTGACAGCCACTCTTCACTCTAGGGACTTGAACTGTAGGTCTATCTGCTCCTTTCCCCTGATAAGGTTCTCTCCTCTCCCTGCAACCTTCTCCCTACTATCCACCTGCTCTTTCCTCTTCCCTCCATTTTTACCATCTCCACCTCTTTTCCATTGACCGCTACCTCCTTCCTGCTTGTCCCACTTCTTAAACTCCTTAACCCTTATCATCTCCTACGTATTCTGAATGGCGTCTTCCCTGTTTTTCTGTTTTTGATATGAAGGACAATCAGCAAGAATGCCACTACATTTAGCAGGCCATTTTGTCAGACAGTTAATTGTCATGTTGGCTCGCTTAGAACTGAGATCAAATATTGATTAAAATCTTTCAAATACTTTGAGTGTTTGATTTATCCAACTTGGAGGGTTGTCTTCAAGAACCTCTCTTCCTGCTCTCCCTTTATAATGTCCAGGAGTTTGGCTTGATTTGCCAGATCATCTTCCACTCCTGCTGATATTTAGCCTCTCCTTCCATAGGTTTCCTCAGTCTCTCTCTATACACACTCTAGTCCTTTCCATCTCCTCTTTCCTTCTTGAGCCTCTTGTTCTCGTTCTCCATCTTTACAGCATTTCTCTGTGCCCTCTCCTCTTTCAATAGCTGGGCTCTCCACCTTCTGTCTTTTCACCTCTAATCTTCCATCCAGGTCTTGATCTTCTCAATCGTTTCCCTGACAGCCATCCTTTTTGTTTTGGGGACTTGAACTGCAGGTCTATCTGTTCCCTCTCTCCTGACAATCATCTCTTAATGCTCTGCAGCCTCCTCCCTCTTTTCCACCTGCACCTCCCTCTTCTCCACCTTCTTACACTCCTCCACCACATGGCTCTTCTCATCTCTCAACTCCTTTCTCAAATCCAGAATCTCTCTCCTCTCCAGAGCCTCCTCCCTCCTCCTAAACTCTTCCTCCATCCACTTCAACTCCTTCTTCTGACATGCCTGGCTGGGCATCTAGGCATCTCTATGTGCCTAGGGGCCACAGCCAGGGCCTGACTGCAAAGGTGCCTCTTGGCATCTCTGCACTGCTGTTTTGGTGCTCCACAACTGGAGGCAGCTGCACTGCATTTAGCAACCAGTTTTGTCTTTGATTGCCAAATAAATGATTTGTTCATGCCCCTGACAAGCTAAATCAAGAACATATTTGAAATCATTTTTGATTAAAAAAATCTAATTATATCAGGACGTCATCTTTAATCAGTTTATAAACAGTAAAATACATAAAGTAAATACAAAATACCTTAACAAAATACTGAAACCAGACACTTTAAACTATTCCTGACCACTCCATCATAAAAAGCAGAAATAACATAAGATCATACCCATATTTTACATAATATATACAAAATAGCTAAAATTAAGAATAATTTATGAATTATTGAAAGTAACAAATTAAAGAGTATAAATACAGTAATTACAGTAGACACCTAATAGATTAAATAGTAGTCTGAATAATTCAAAGGTGTTCTCAGAAAGTCCTGACAGCAGTCCAGAATGAAATGAAACAGTGGATGGCTGGTGGTACATTAGAATGTTTACAGTATGGTTGCCATTGGAATCAGCCATGTCATGTTCTGGAATTGCAAATATCAATGTGCCAACATTCTAGGAGTTGTTTTACTGAGATCAAATATATGACAAAACTAATGATCATACTGCTAATAATCTATTGACATTCTACATTGCATTCGGATGGTATTTAGACCCCTTCACTCTTTCCACATTCTGTTATGTAACAATCCTATTACATTTGTTGTTTTCCCCGACACACAATACTCCACAATGACCAAGTAAAAACACTTTTGTTTTTAATTATTGCAAATGTATAAATACCCCCACCCCCAGAAATACATATTCAACTAAATATTCAGACCCCTTCATAGAGTACTTCGTTAAATGACCTTTGGCAGTTATTCTAGCCCTTTGTCTTATTGGGTCTGATGCTAGAAGCTTCGCACACCTGCATTATGGGAGTTGCACTTTTTGTTCTCTGCAGATCCTCTCAAGCTATGTAAGGCTGGGTAGAGAACAGCTATTTTCAGCTCTCCAGAGATGTTTGATTGGGTTTAAGTGAAGGTTCTGGCTTAGCCACTGCTTAGGGTCATTATCTGGGGGTTTTCATTAAGGGTATGTCTGTACTTGGCTCCATTCCCTGTTACCTTGATCCTGGCTAGTCTCCCAGTCCATGCCTCTAAAGAACATCCCCACACCATTATATATGTACACCACTATGCTTCACCTTAAGGATGGTATTGGCCTGGTGATAAGCAGTGCCTGGTTTTCTACAGACATGCATCTTGTCATCAAGGAATATCTTGGTTTCATCATACCAGAGAATGTTATTTCTCATGGTGTTTCAGTCCTTTAGGTGCCTATTGAGAAACTCCAAGCAGTCTGTTGTTTCCTTGTAGTGAGAAGTGTGATCCATCTGGCTATTCCACCATAAATGCCTATTTGGAAGGAGGCAGTTTCAGCCGGACCACTACCGGGTTGATGACCCGGTCCACCATGAAGGGTCCAATGAATCGGGGGGAGAGCTTGTGGGATTCGGTCCACAGGTGCGGGTCCCTGGTGGATATCCATACTTTATCCCCCACGGAATAGGTCAGGGCCGGCACGCGGCGGCGGTTGGCACTCGTCCGGTAGTTAAAGGAAGACTAAAGCAGAGAGGCCCTGGCAAGCTGCCAGGTGTGGTGGCAGCGGCAGATGTGCGCCTGGACGGAGGGGACGGACAGGTCCCTCTACTGGGACGGGAATAGTGGGGGTTGAAACCCGAAGAGACACTGGAACGGGGACATGCCAGTTGCAGACGTGGGAAGGGTGTTGTGGGCATACTCCACCCATGGTAGCTGGGAGGGCCAGGTGGTGGGGCTTGTGGAGACTGGACAATGTAGGAATGTCTCCAGGATTTGATTGGCTCTTTCAGCCTGGCCTTTGGTCTGGGGGTGAAAGCCGGAGGAGAGACTGACGGTGGCGCCGGTGGCACGACAGGATTTCCAGACCGCATACGTGAACTGCGGACCCCGGTCGGAGATGAGGTCGACAGGCAGGCCGAAGATGCTGAAAACCTCTTTCACCAAAAGTGCTGCCATCTTCTTAGCCGAGGGGAGTTTGCTAAACCGGTCTACAACGATCAGGACGACGATGTTGCCGTCAGAGCAGGGCAGCCCGGTGACGAAGTCCAGGGAAAGGTGGGACCAGGGACATCGAGGAACAGGCAAGGGTTGTAGGAGTCTGGAACTGGCCCGGTTAGACAGCTTATTCTGGCGACCAGAATCGTCTACGGAGAAAGGCATTGGGCACCACTCTTCTCCCTTAGAGAGGACGCGTGACAGGGCATCGGGTTTGCCAGTCTTAGATCCTGGTCTGTAGGTGAGTGTAAAATCGAAGCGGGAGAAGAACAGGGCCCACCTAGCCTGGCGAGGGTTGAGGCGCTTAGCGGAACAGACGTATTCCAGACTGCGGTGGTCTGTCCATACGAGGAACGGCACTTCCGCACCCTCGAGCCAATGTCGCCACTCTCTAGGGTGACCTTGATGGCTACCAGTTCTCAGTTACCGACGACGTAATTGGCATCAGCTGGCGACAATCGGCGAGACAGAAATGCGTAAGGATGGAGCTTCCCGTCCTCGGCACGTTGGGATAACACTGCCCCCACCCCAACATCCGAGTTGTCTACTTCTACCACAAACTGACGTGATGGATCAGGTTGGGAGAGGATGGGCGCCGAGGTGAAACGGGTCTTAAGGTCCCAGAAGGCTTCCTCTGCCCCCGGGGTCCAGACGATGGGTTTTACGCACGAGGTCAGGGCAGTCAACAAGGCGGCCACCCGACTAATTCCTGATGAACTTCCGGTAAAAGTTCGCCAAGCCGAGAAACCTCTGCAGCTCCTTCCTGGAGCTTGGAACCGGCCACTCCACAACCGCCTCCACTTTGGACGGATCCACTCGGACCTGCACCGCCAAGATGATATAACCTAGGAAGTAGACGGTCGAGGCGTGGAAATTGCACTTCTCCGCCTTAACGTATAAATAATTCTCCAGAAGGCGGTGAAGGACCTGACGGATGTTCTGGATGTGTTTGGATGGGACCTTAGAGAAAATCAGGATATCGTCTAAATACACGAAGGCGAAGTGCCCGATCATGTCACCCAGCAAGTCATTAATAAAGTTCTGAAATACCGCCGGCGTGTTGGTGAGGCCAAACGGCATCACCAAATACTCAAAATGCCCCATAGTCATATTGAAGTCCCCCTCCCTTATCCTCACTAGGTGGTAGGCCTTACGGAGGTCCAGCTTAGTGAATATGGAGGCTCCCTGCAGGGAATTGAACGCGGAATTCATCAGAGGGAGGGCGTACTTATTCTTGACAGTGATTTTATTGAGACTGCGATAATCGATGCATGGGCGGAGGGAGCCATCCTTCCCCACAAAAAAGAAGCCTGCTGCCAGAGGGGAGGATGACGGCTGAATACACCCCCAATCTAGGGATTCCCTGATATATTTTTCCATGGCCTCCCTCTCGGGTTGGGAGAGGCTGTAAAGGCGACTCTTGGGGAAGGTGGCGCCGGGAAGCAGCTTGATTGCGCAGTTGTAAGGCCTGTGCGGAGGGAGCAAGAGCGCACGGCGCTTGTTGAATTATTCACTGATGTCATGGTACTCCGCGGCACCCCTGTTAAGTCAGCTAGCTGGGAACTGGGGCTTTGGTCGGGCTCGGTCGGTGAGCAGGCCACTCGCAAGCAGTCCACATGGCAGGTCGGACTCCACCTGAGAATACTTCCCACTGACCAGTCGATGGCGGGGTTATGCCTAACCCGCCACGGGTGTCCCAGAACGAGTGGGATGTGGGGGGTGCTGTTGAGTAGCAGACGTAATGTCTCAGTGTGATTCCCAGACATTAGCAGCCAGACAGGTTCGGTCCGGGAAGTGACCCTGGCCAGACATCTGCCATCCAAAGCCACAGCTTTGATGTGTTAGAAATCAGCCATGTCGTATAGTGGTAGTAATAATAACTTGCGTACTCGGTTGTCAAGGGAGAGAGTATTCAATGTTTACTGCAGCATATTGATAGTCTAGTGGCACATGATGTTACAGGCTCAAACTCTTCCCTACTCTCTTTGTCTCTCTCTACTCTCTCAACTGTAATGTGGGGTACAAGCTGTTAAATACCTTGAGGGGCGTGTTTACCTAGCAAAGCCAAGACACTAACCCCCACACCAAATGGTCAATATAAACATTCCTGTGGTTACCAGAGCGTAACCAACAGGGAGAATCTTAACTTTCTGTTATTCTCAATATCTAGGAACATTCACTTCTAATGAAAGTACATTCATATTGTAGTTGTTAATGCTCAGATCCCACAGATGGCTTCCAGGAGTGGCTCAGTGGAAAGCCACAGCTGAGTGGCTAACGACGCATCCAAGAAACTGTCGTCAGCTCCTGAATCGATCAGTACTTGGATCTTGAGCCGTTGTCCGTTGTGACAAAAGGGGGCGTAGAACGGCTTTCGGGGACAGGAGGAATCCGTGGTTGGCCTCGTCAATCGTTCCCCTGTGACTAACGAGCCCGTTCGTTTCCCATCTTCTGGGGACAGGTGGCGACATAATGGCCTGGACGACCAGTGGGCCTGGGTTCGGACGGGCCGTCAGATGTGGTGACGGGGCGAGCCGTGTTGCCTCTCCCGTTTGCGCTCCCGCGCGCGGTTGTCTATCCGGATGGTCAGTGTGATCAGACCATCCAGGCTCTCCGGTTCCGTATAGGAGACCAGCTCGTCCTTTAGATTCTCGTTAAGGCTGTTGTCAAACGCAGCCTGCAGCGGCTCACCGTTCCATCCACTTTCTGCTGCCAGGGTGCGGAACTCTATGGTGTACTTGGCCACGCTGCGCCTCCCCTGGCGCAGGGCGAACATCTGGGCCGAGGCGTCCTTTCCCCGGACCGGGTGGTCAAACAACTTCTGCATCTCTCACGTGAAAGTTGCCGGGTCCTGTCGTTCTCACAGGGCAGAGGCCCACTCTAAGGCGGGTCCGCGGAGCAACCCAACCATGTACGCAATCTTGACGCTATCGGTGCCATAGGTTCTTGGTTGCTGGCAGATACTAAGCTGCATTGCAGCAGGAAGGACCAACACAACCCCAAATCGCCGTCGTACCTCTCGGCAGTGGGAACCAAAGGCTCGCGGTCCAGAGAGGGCACAGGTTGGGGCTCTGGCAACAGAGGATGCACCCACCCCCTCGCCGGGGGTGAAAAACCTATGAACTGTCATGCAGTGTCTGTCATTGATTATGAAGAAAATAAGAATGTATTTGAAACAAGAAAAGGAACCAGACAAGCCTAGCTCAGCCAGCTAGGCTGATTAGAAGGGTTGAACGTTGAGGGTGAGGTGACGGACTGCTCCGCCATCTCCCGCTTTTCCCGTCTTTCCAACTGCCACGAACTCATCCCGGTCCCCTTCATTTGTCTTGTCTCCAATTATCTCTCACACCAGATCCCAATTAGGTCATTAGTATGTGTTTGAATGTTTCTCCTCTGCCAGTCATTGTTCCATGTCTACATTTGTTCCCTTCTGTAGTGAGTATCGTTTTTGTGTGTAAACCTTTATTTTCATTCAGTTTGTTTCACTGTGCTCAGTGTTTTTGTTTCAATAAAAGATCAGCACTGACTACCACTTTGCGTGCACCTAGTCTGTCCTCTTCACCACTACACCATTTGTGACACCCTCAATGGATTCAAACCTGGTTCTCCCATGTGAGATGCTGTGGCTTTAACCACAATGCCACAAACCCAGCAAGTGATAGGACCACACATTAACATCACACCAAGTTTTTATATTTTGCTAGACACCATTACACATTGTGTTAAACTGACAAACATTACTTATTTAGTTTACTTCCACTACAAATAGCATCTATGAACTGTATGGCTTTTGCCACTGGCCATTTTGACCTCTAATTATTAGTCAGTAATAGTCTTACTAGTATAAACTAACTACTTGGATTAGTCTTAAGAATTGAGCAATTGCTAGTGAGTCTGGAAATGAACTTTACACTGCCAAAGTTATTTCTCTTCATGGCACAACATAAATGTTTTATTCATGAATGATGACATAATAACTATCAATATAGTTGATGATACCTGACTTTTTCGCCAAGTGAAAAAGTCAGATATATTTACTGCCTAAGGTGTTGTTATCTAGCCTATATTACCTAAAAAGCATGCACGGATACGTACTTCAATAATCCACCAGGAATAGACGCAATATAACCGCAAATGATTTTATTTTAGATTTAATATAACATGGCTACGGAAGGTTGTATCCAGTGAAGTTTTTATCTATCCTGCACAAACCCTAATGCATAATTTGCTTTAACTGCCTCAAGGCTTGAACATTGGTCCCCTGTGTGAGAGTGTGTATCTAACCACCATGCTATTAAACAAGGGGTAGCCAGTCAGTCAGTCACACAGTAAGAGACATTTGCTCTTATTGGCTGGCTCCGCTTACACGGTCCGGCAAAAACAATGTTGAAACGCCCTAAGATCTTTCAACATTACTGAACACAGTTCAAATGACATAATAGCCTACTAATAACCCAATGTTTCACATTTATCCAGTTAGTTTGTCATTTTTTCCGTTTGGCTCAGCTAGTTCTCAAAAAGAAAAACATTGTTAATAATATCAGTTATTAATACTAGCTTAGCTAAATTAATAGTATGTACTTGGCGTGGCTGAGCTGAGATGGGCTGTACTTGGCTTGACTGGGCTGAGCTGGCCTTTTGACTACTGTACTGTATGATGCAAAATATTGTTTAAATAACAAATTAATTGCTATGTTAAAACATTCAGCTATATTACATTAGTTCAATTTTCATGAAGAAATGTGAGAATAATCAGTGTTAGCTAAGCCAATATGTCTACAATTTTCTCATTATCATGACCACGATGCACGATGCTAAATTCAGAAAACAATTTTAGCTGCAGTAGCTACCAAGCTCAGGCTAACGTACACGCACATTCATGCTCAAATTAAATTATGTCACATACTTGCAGTACGTCCTGGTTATTACTCGTCATCACTGGCTGGGAGACAGGTTGGTAAAGCGAGCCACTAAAAACTAGTTTAGCTACATTACTTTACTGTAACTGTTAGGTGAGTTTATAGTAGCAGCTAATTTGGCTTCAATTCTAGCCCAGCTAACTAGCAAATCACGTTAGCAATATTGCTCTACTTAACATAACCTGGTGTAACTAATAAATCTAACGTTTGATAGACGATCAGCTAATTTTGTACTAAAAGCACTTATAGTAGGGTGACCACATTTTCAAACCCCCAAACCCGGACCCTTGTAACCGTGCGTTAATGCACGCTCACATGTACGTGCTTATGCATGCATGTTGGTCATCACACGTGATTGTGGTTGGTGGTATACTTATTTTCATTTGATTTTTGTTTTTGTTTGTATTTTATAGAAATGGGTCAACAAATGTGTCCTGTTTTTGTTTCATAATTATGGGATATAGTGTATGGAATGATGAGGGAAAGAATATTTAATCAATTTTCAAATAGGGTTATAATGCAACAAAGTTTGGAAACATTTAAGTGGTTTGTATACTTTCCAAATGCGCTCCAAATGTGCTTATATAGATTCTAGTACATCGACATAGGTCTAATAATAACATGCCTCTCTATTACTTCATGACTAGCCAAAAAAATGCAATTTCATGAAGATGACAGAAACCCAGCAGTAAAAAGCATAAACTCTGAGAGTTACATCTGCAACCCAAAAAGCAGTGGTGTCTGGCTTTTTCAAAGCAAATAATTTGTTGAAACTGAATGACTTTCCTAGATGTCGAGTTGACACCACCGGTGGTTAATATACCTAATACATATCTCTATGTATAAATGGGAATTGTCTCATGTGGAAATGTATACAGATAAATTATTCAACAGTTCTAGGCCTGAGAAAATTGTATAAAGGGTGAGTAAATGATACATTTTGGGGGGGGCTTATTGTAGGCAAAATGATTAACCTGTTTTTTATACTTAAATATCCTTCTAAATAATTTACTCATAAAATTTTATTTTACTGAAATGTGTCATTGCTGGGATTACATATATATATCTGCAACTGAAATATAATAGCTTACAGTCACGTTCGATAGTAGGAACGTAGGACAAGGCGGAACGTATGTTTATTCGGCTTACGACGCATGTCGAATCTATTTCTTTGGCGCGCTATCTAATATTCTAGCGCTAAGAAAATGGTGAGGTATTTCCTTCTTTCACCACCTTTTTCATCTATAAAACTGTTGAAGATAACCACAATTTAAATATAATACATACACATTTATTTTTGGCCTCAATGCAGTCAACTTTAGTAGAAGTTTTTTGCTATGTGTGGATTAGGGTGCTATGTACCCTAACGTTAACTAAGGTAGCTACGTATCTGACGTTGGCTTCCAATGCAATGTAAATACTATACTGTACTGTAGCTAGTAGTAAGTTCGTTTTGAACGATGTTATCACTAAGGTTGCTAAAATGTTTTAATTAAGTTAAAAAACGTTTTCAATTTTAAAGGCAGTGACGCTTCACACAGATCTTGGGGATATAAAAATCGAGCTGTTCTGTGAGCGTGCCCCAAAATCATGTGAGGTAAGTATCAAAGACTGCATATACACTTGCAAAACTGCTGTTAGAGACGAAATAATATCTTTGTTATTGCTACATCTGTTTAACTAATATCCTGGTACTTTAGTTGTCCTCATCCTCCAAAAACGACACCAAACACGATAGTGCTGAATGCCACCAAGCAGTAATCAGTTGAAAAGTGTGTTAGTAATAAGATGGAGCAAATGCCATTAGACCCCTTGGGTCTCTATGGAAAGGATTACAGAACCATATTCTATATTACCTTATTATTTAAATCAACTGTGGCAATACATTGGTCTCATATTGTCTTGGCAGAACTTCCTAGCGCTGTCTGCTGGTGGTTTCTACAATGGCTGCATATTCCACAGGAACATCAAAGGCTTCATGGTTCAGACTGGAGACCCCACAGGTATCTTAATCCGAGCTTTGTCATCAGAGCTGTTCTGCAACACAATCCTGGCACATAATCCCAGCCCACTGTTTTGCAGAGCTATCTTGGCACAATTTCCCTGCGCACTGTTTTGCAGAGCTATCTTGGCACAATATCCCAGCCCGCTATATTGCAGAGCTATCCTGGCACATTATCCCAGCCCACTGTTTTGCAGAGCTATCCTGGCACATTATCCCAGCCCACTGTTTTGCAGAGCTATCCTGGCACATTATCCCAGCCCACTGTTTTGCAGAGCTATCCTGGCACATTATCCCAGCCCACTTTTTTGCAGAGCTATCCTGGCACATTATCCCAGCCCACTGTTTTGCAGAGCTATGTTGGCACTTTATCCCAGCCCTCTGTTCTGCAGAGCTTCTGGAAGGTGCATTTCAATGGCTTAATAGGCATTTACATTTGAATAAATTAGCTAAACTCTTTCACCACAGCAGCTTACAGTCAGTGCATTCACCTCAGGATGGCCATGTGGGATGATCTCACAACCCGGTAGTGTATCCTCTTTTTGTCACTGATGTAGTCCACTCTATCAGTTACTGTACCTGTTTATAATGTCACCACTGAGTTCCATTTTGAGACCAGACATGCTGCCGTGATGCATGTCACTGTGCCTGGTTAGCAGTGTTTCTTCTATTCTGTCCTGTATATAACTCTAGAGATTATCTCTGTCCCACAGCTCGTCTGCTTAGCAATACTATTAACCAGTTGAGCCACTGAAAAGCTTCTAGTTTGATATCATGGGTGAAACATTTCAAGCTGTGCAGTGAGCATGCGGTATAGTCTTACACCCACAGGCACCTAACCTGTTAATTTCTTGACAACATGACGTACGGTTTTGTTTCCCTTAGGCACTGGAAAAGGGGGGACAAGTATATGGGGGAGGAAGTTTGAAGATGAGTTTAGTGAACACCTCAAAGTGAGTATTTCTCTTTCATTGAGCTGAAGTTAAGTCTATAATGTTGAACGAATTTGGACTCTGTAATGTGGATGAAACGTTTTGGGTTGTTAAAATCTGCGCCATTCTTCTTTGCAGCATAATGTGCGAGGCGTGGTTTCCATGGCAAACAACGGTCCCAACACCAACGCCTCCCAGTTCTTTTTCACCTACGCCAAGCAGCCCCATCTGGACATGAAGTACACAGTGTTTGGAAAGTATGCATAATATGTTTCGGTCCAAGACTAAATGTAATTTGTGTCCAGGAAACCAGACAAATATTTGGTACTAAGTGATGGCTAACATGCGCAATATGAGGCTGTAGTCAAGTTTTGATCACAGCTCTCAGAGCACAACACTTTTCTGCATCCCACGATGCATTTTATAGGTTTTGTATATAAACCCAAGAAAAATATGCAAATAATAACAGTTATTATACTAATAAAATCCCTTTTGTGTCTTTTTTTGTTTTTGTCTGTAGGATAATAGATGGCTTTGAAACACTGGATGAACTGGAAAAGCTCCCAGTCAATGAGAAGTCTTTTCGACCACTGACCGAATGCCGTATAAAGGATGTGACGATACATGCAAACCCATTTGCAGGATAGACTAGCTTTAAACACAGTTGTATGCACAGTATGATCCAAACACATTGTGTAATTATGTTTGCAGCTTTGTTTGTACCCCAAAAATATTTTGGTTTGATGTTTTTTTGTGTTTGACCTTTTTGTGTTATTGTTTTTTACAGTTAATGATCATTCATTATGTTTTGTAATAAAGAGTTTTTTTTATTTATTTTATTTCAAAACTAGCTCTCGTTAATGGTTGTGTTTAATTATCTTTTGAATAACTGATGACGTGTGGACGGTATAAATTAGCATGACACACCACATACACGTTAATAATCCTTGTGATTAAGTTTAGTGATCTTTTCCTTGCTACATTGTAGGAAATACATATTTTAAAAAGTTTGAAACTGTATTTTGGGAACAAAAAAAAGGCAAACTTAATTCCCCAGTTGCTCTGGATGGCAATATTGTATGGTAGTATGTTCATCCTGCAAAGACCCTGTTAATTTTCGTTACGAAAGATGGTGTACCGAACTGATGTTGAGGGATTGCACAGGCCACTCAACCAGAATTTGTCAGATCAAACAATAGTTTTCTTTTGGATATGACTGGAACATGGTTTGTTTTATCGCTTCAGGGACAAGCTTATTGTTGCTTCTGCTAGCTTGCATGACATGCCATCGTCCGTTGACCTCTCATCAACAACTTGTTTTTGTCTGCCACTGACTGTATGTGATTGTTTTTTGGCACCATTTTCTGTGAATAGTCCTCTAGGGAGGCTAATGTCGAGTAGCTAAGATCACTCGTTTGGCCATTCTAAAATTTGGTTTAACAATACTTTCATGCCTATCTACCTGATTTATGTAGAAAGCTGAGGCCTTGTGACTCACTGACTGTGACATTGTGGTATAGCTTTGGCCACAGTGTACTAATAGCTACATTTTGTATCCCTTACTATCAACACTGCATGTTAACATTGTTTTCCAGAAAACAGTTTGGCTACAAAATTAATGTTCTTCCAATTAGTGGGTTAGGACTTGAACAAATAGTTCAGTTTGAATCCAGAGTTAAAACCAGTTGAGAACCACTGCTCTGTGGCATTTTGCGAATAGAAAGCCTGTAGAGAAAACTACATTTTGGCTTCATTTTGATGACGTCATAGACGAATATAAACGTAAGACCGACCTGTACAGTGAATTTGAGTTGATTTCATATAGCTAGCTGTTTTTAAACGTAGTTGTGGTTATTTCGGAAACAGTTATGACTTCAGAAGCGGGATTTCAAGTAAGTCGGATTATTTGCTTGTTTGTTTTAGATCAAGCCATTTATAAGTCGCAGCCTTATGTTATTAAAATGTTACATGTACATTTGCTTATCCAGATTAAAGCTACTTAATAGATGAACTGGTACAGAATAGCTATAATTGTTTTGAATACATGTTCGTCTTTAGGTTACTTCTTTGAAAGGCAAAGTGACTCTGATCACAGGTGCCAGTTCGGGCATCGGTGCAGGGGTAAGCGTCATGTTCGCTAAACTTGGTGCCTTGCTGGCATTGAACGGTCGCGATTTGGATAACCTAACCAAAGTAGCCAAACAGTGCACGGACCTGGGTGCTTCGGAGGTATAGTATATTATGATTGTAATGAAATTGGAATTTAAACATTGTTACCGAAGGTTTATGTGATGTTTCGAAGCAACGGCGTAGGTTTTTATTCTATATCGGGGTGTCAGGGTCAGTGGATCCTATGATTTCCACTCTTGTCTGTGATATTGGGGGGGGGGGGGCGTAGTGTTAGTGAGTGGGAAGGCGTAGTGTTTGT
>JACXGJ010014999.1:0-13954 GCA_016801105.1 Esox niger
GTATATAGCGCCTGCCAATACCATATATTGACGTATATAGCGCCTGCCAATACCATATATTGACGTATATAGCGCCTGCCAATACCATATATTGACGTATATAGCGCCTGCCAATACCATATATTGACGTATATAGCGCCTGCCAATACGTACACATACGGGGGTGTGGTCTATGGCCAGTATACCACAGCTAGCGGCTTGTCTTGGTTACATTGCAGAGGAATGCTGGGAATAAGCCCTGAGACATGGTTTATTGGCCATGTACCAAAAATCCACAGATGTCTTACTGCTACTGTGCATTAATAAACCTTTACCAATGCAATAAAAAAAAATAAAGCGTTGTTAGTTTTGTTCTTTCTCATGGTATGCGGTCTGACATAACACAGCCAGCCAGCATTCAGAGCACGAACACAGAGCTTCTAAATGTGCATACAGTTTAGAGAGGATATTCCCCGGTCATGCCTGAATACAGGCCCAGTTTCTTTTTCTTTAATCCAACACAATGGAACTCTACACAGCTAGTTGGGACTGACTGGTGTCTCCAGGCCTCTTTCTGACTGGCTCACACTGCACTCTGGTGGTTTGAATACAAAACTGCATGCTGTTGGATTTCAAGTACCAGCAATGGATGGTGTCACAGAATATCGCTCTGCATGTGTATTTTGAGACTGGCAGAAAGAGTACTCCAGTAATGGCTTTGGGGTCCAGCTCCCCCACGAACCTCACTTTGTGACCCCTAACCCCCCCCTTGTTTCCAGCTGCTGGCGTGGGAGCCGGGTCACGAGGAGGATGCAACGGTGGTGACCGTGAGACCCAACTTCCAGGACAATGTGCACGTGGGCTACGTGACGGGGCTGAAGAAGTTCACGGAGTACTACGTCTCGGTGCTGTGCTTCACCACGCCTGGTGACGGCCCACGCAGTCCTCCACAGAGACTGCGCACCCATGAAGACAGTGAGTCGGGCAACGCCGACATTGGCTTCCTAGCATGGCCTCCAGGCATAGTTTAATGTCATCGCCAGCGCACTTATTCAGCCTGAATGGGTTGGAAAGGAGCCACTCGATTCCGGCAGAATGACATTAACGATTTGGTGCTAAACACTTTTTGTGCACTAAACATACTGGACATTTACCCTGCATGCCTTGTGTGTGTGTGTGTGTGTGTGTGTGTGTGTGTGTGTTTGTGTGTGTCTAGCTCCTGGCGCTGTCGGTCACCTGAGCTTCACGGACATCCTCGACACATCTCTGAAAGTCAGCTGGAAAGACCCCAATGAAAAGAACGGAGTCCTCACAGGTCTGAACTTTCGACCCTTAACCCCTTAACTCTCACAGGGGAAACTAGCCTGTATTCCTAACCAACTGCAATGTCCCCTCCAGGCTACCGTATCTCGTGGGAGGAGTTCAATCGGACCAATACACGGGTCACGCACTACCTTCCTAACTTGACCCAGGAGTACCGGGTCACCGGGCTGACCGCCCTCACCACCTACACCATCCAGGTGGCCGGCATGACCTCCAAGGGACAGGGTCAGATGTCGTCCTCCACCATATCATCCGGGGTACCTCCAGGTAAGTCCACCAAAGCAAGAAGATATGTGTTGTGAGGCACCGTCAGGTAACAGTTGTCCTAAAATGCTTACCCTGGCAAGCAGCACGTTAAAAATGAACGTTTAGTTGTGCAGTCACGAGGAAACTCCCCAGAAGAATGAGGGTAATGGACCTGAGAACCATTCAGTCTCAAGGTCTCCTACATCCACCTCACTCAGTCAGTGTTTGTCTTTGGAGTCCCGCTGTGTTCCCGTGTGAAGTCGTCACACACCGTTATGTCGTCCTCAGAGATGCCGGGGCCCCCCACCAACATAGCCATCTCCAACATCGGACCGCGCTCCGTGGCCCTGCAGTTCAAACCGGGCTACGACGGGAAGACATCCATCTCACGCTGGCAGGTGGAAGCCCAGGTTAGAACGCCAACCGGCCGGTGAAGGGAGCGCTCAATAAATCAATCAAACATTTTCGCTTTGTGTTAGTTTGTTTGTTTTTCTCCCTTCTCTCTTCTCCCCTGCACTCTTCCTTCTTCCGATCTCACTTCTTTCTCGCCCCCCCTTTCCTCTAGATTGGTATCATAGGGGAGAATGAGGAGTGGGTGATGGTTCACGAGTTGTCCAATGAGCCGGACGTGCGGTCTCTGGAGGTTCTGGACCTGAATCCATATACGTATTACAGGTAGGCTAAAGTGGTGTTGTTTTGACCCAGCGCCAAAGATATAGAAGCACTACAACAGGCATAAAACCATTCTATTTCATTGCGCAGATTCTCTGGCATGATATCAATCAAGGTGGGTCTCTTTCAAAAAAATGTTTTATGAATTTCACAATTTTCCATCCACTGGATCAATATAACCAAGTGAAAATTCTTGGACCCCAAATCTGGGAGCATAAAGTGAGCGAGCAGCTTCGTCCGTCTCTCTTTGAAAAGTCTGTTGCCCAAATGTCTGCTTCCAAAACTGGAACGATTCGAACGCTTATGGAGTTGGGATTGGTCCAAAGTACTAGACACGAATCCTTCTCATCATCTCATGCATGCTGTTGTTTCTTAACAGATCTTTGGTGCCTTTTCCTGTTTTTGTAGTCTGTCCATTTCAGATTGCTTTCACACCAACATTCCCCAGATCCCCGAGCTTATCTTCAGTCCAGAGAATACCCACAAAAACCCAACAAACCCTTTAAACCCCAATAACAATTTGAAAGGGAAAACAAAAGCTGCGGTTTAGTTGCTCGGATTAAACATTGTGTGTATTCAACTGACATTCACGTACCTTAACATTTTGACCGCGTCGTCGCCTGGGTATCTGAATATTTCATTACAGCCCTATGATGAAAGCATAAATCCGCCTCCCGTCTTTCTCAGGTTCCGTATGCGCCAGGTCAACATTGTGGGGACGAGTCCTCCCAGCCAGCCGTCCAGGAAGATCCAGACCCTGCAGGCTCCGCCAGATATCGCCCCGAACAACGTGACCCTTCGCACAGCCTCAGAGACCAGCCTTTGGCTCCGATGGGTGGTGGGTCCCGGTTCTGATTAAACGCACAATGTGATGACTCCTAAATTCCAATGGGAACATGTAAAGCACAGACACGTTCACACACTCTTATCGCCTCTTTCTCTCCGTCTCTGTATTTCGCACACGTGTAAATGTCTATTGATACGGCATTTACTGATCATCCTGTATCACCTGCAACGGCGATAGCTCGGTGTGTGAAACGTGCGAGCCGTGCCGAGTGGTTTCTCTCGTAAGACGCCCAAGGTTATGACGGTCGATCTCTTCCCCAGCCTCTTCCGGAGTGGGAGTACAACGGAAACCAGGAGCTGGTCGGTTACCGGATTCAGTACTCCAGAGCCGGGTCCAAAGGGGGGGTCCTGACCCATGTCATCGCCGACCGCCAGGAGAGGGAGTTCACCATTGAGGACCTGGAGGAGTGGACGGAGTACGTCGTCAGGGTGCAGGCCATCAACGGCATCGGGTCTGGTCCCTGGAGCCAACCGGTCGTGGGGAGGACCAGAGAGTCTGGTACGGAACGTTTAACCGGTCCTCATGTCCACGTCACAACAAAACCCACTCACACACACACATATGCAATAAAAGTGTTATGTCCTTAGCCTTTCAAACTAATTATTTGTCTTGGTTTCCCAGTCCTGTATCACACATCCCAAACACACACACATTCCCATATGATACCCGCTTCATTTGGAGTTCATACATTGTGCTTTAACCCCTGGCCTTTGACCCATGTCTAGTTCCGTCCTGCGGCCCCACCAACGTGTCGGCCTTCGCCACGACCTCCAGCAGCATCCTGGTCCGCTGGGGGGAGGTCCCTCAGGCCGACCGTAACGGACTCATCCTGGGATACAAGGTCAGACACGCCGACCCCATACCCACGCACACTCGCGTGAAAGGGCGCCAACACCGAGACGCTCACTCCCCTCCTCTCTGAGCAGGTGGTGTACAAAGAGAAGGATTCGGACGCGCTCCCTCAGCACTGGGAGGTGGAGGGGAACACCAGCCACAGCGTCCAGCTGAGCGGCCTGGGGAAGTACGTCCTGTACGAGATCCAGGTCCTGGCCTTCACACGGATAGGAGACGGCAGGAGCAGCAAGCCCATCATCCTGGAGAGGACCCTGGACGACGGTGAGCGTTCAATAATCACTCTGTACCTGCCCACGGTATATGCTCTGGTATTCCGCAGCTTTCAGCCAATCAGCTTTCAGGGTTTCTAATCCGGTGTGTAATACACATTAAACTGACTCACAATATAACCGGGAGGCCACCGACTGACTCCTTGGAGAGCTATGCTCTGCTGCAAGTCGGAGCAGTAGGCTTGGCTTCTCTCGGGGATAGAAATTATGTCTTCCATTTATTTATGTTTTGCCGAAGGCGAGATCAGCTGGATTCCCACTGAGGTAAAGATTTCCCTCTGTCTCCACAGTCCCTGGTCCTCCAGTGGGCATCCTGTTCCCAGAGGTGAGGACCAGCTCTGTCCGGCTCATCTGGCAGCCCCCTGCCCAGCCCAACGGCATCATCCTGGGTATGTTAATCAGGATGCCCCCCTTCATACTGTTGATCCATAAGCCACCAACGGCTGACTGCTCAATCTAAATCAATGTCCAATTGATTTCCCCCAGACTAAAATTCATATTGTTTTTGTGATGACAACACAGTAATGGAAGCTGCTGGACCTTTCAAAATCAAAAGACAATTTCCTGTACCAAATGGCGATGTTTCTCTGTCTCGCACTCAGCCTATCAGATCACGTACAGACGGAACTCCTCAAACAGCAACGCTGCCACTGTGGACGTCCTGAGCCCCAGCGCGCGACAGTATACTGCGTCTGGACTGAAACCTGAGGCGGTTTACGTGTTCCGCCTCACCGCTCAGACACGGAAGGGCTGGGGGGAGGCCGCCGAGGCCCTGGTGGTCACCACGGAGAAGAGAGGTGGGCGCTCTGCCATTGTTCTGGGGAAAATAGCGCTTTGTCATTTTACAACATCGTCAGTTATTCAGCAAATGTTTTATATGAATTATTTCGCCATATTATTTCACGAACGTATTTATTAGTGGAATTGCTAACTCGCGGCTGTGGTCTATGGGAGCGGTGATTGACAGTGTGCTTGTCCCGCCCCCTCAGCGCGGCCCCAGCCAACCAGCCGGCCCACGGTGCCTCAGGAGGACGTTCAGGCACGTAGCGTGATGTTGTCATGGGAACCGGGTAGCGACGGCCTCTCTCCGGTCCGATATTACACAGTTCAGTATCGAGAGTTGCCCGACAGTAACTGGACAGTCCACTCTGCTTCGGTCAACCATGAAGCCAACTCATACATAGTGACCAGGTACGATACACTAAATAGCACCTTTACATAGAACCTTTACATTGCAGGTTTCAGTAGAACCTTTACATTTCACCTTTTTCTGGAGACACCATTATTTTTAATCTCACTGCTCCCGTCCCTGATGAACTAACTTACCCGACTCCACTTTAAATCCCTCGGCCCAAACCAGCGTCCTACCCTTAGCTACTATTTCCCAACACCTTCCTGCAAACGTCTGTATTGCTTACTTCTTCCAGACCAGGAAATGTTCATGGAAAAGATGAATTCAGGTCATCTAAACGACTGACCTTCCTCTGTCTCTCCGGCTAGACTAAAGCCGTTTACCTCCTACCAGTTCAGAGTGAAAGCCACCAACGACATTGGGGACAGTGAGTACAGCCAGGAGAGTGAGGCCATCACCACACTACAGGACGGTAAGAATAGTGGTCTGTAGATCCTTATGTCCCCTTATAACCAATATGAGCTCTGGAATTTAACAGGATGTTAGGGATTCTATATGTTCATGACTCCTCATGAACCCTTATAACCACCCTATAACACTATTATAACACTATTCACACTACAGATGGTACGGATTCCTTTTGATTATGACTCCAGATGACACATTATGACCTCAGTGTGACTGCTGTGTTCCATCAGTTTGATACCTCTGGCTGACTCTAAGCTACTATAGCCTCTTCACACAAGGTTAGCTTCATGTAGTTTCACACAACGTTATCTTAATGTCGACAAGCTGCTGCATCGTCCATGTGCTTCTTGTCCCGTTTCGCCGCTGTAATGGAAGACAGATGGTAGTCCTCACCAGGCAGCCATTGTTGTCTGCATGATGGATTCCCTGTACACAACGTTCGCTCCGCATAAACGACTTCAACGGGCACAGCAAAGGCTGCGAGAGGAGCGTTGCGTTCCATTCTAAAGCGTCAGGAGACGTTTTCAGGGTGGCGTGTTGCAATGACACAGCGTTGACATGAGACCTCGCGTGAGCATGAATCACGGCGCCACTATCGTGGACAGGAGAGCGCCGCGTGGTCGTGTAACGCGTTCAGACAGTCTATCATTTCAATGATGCCCCTCTCTGTCTCCACACAGCGCCGGACAAAGCTCCAACAATCCTCTCTGTTACACCCCACACCACCACGTCGGTGCTGGTTCGATGGCAGGTAAGCTTCAGGGTCAATTCAATTTTACTTAATGCTCCCTTATCTCCCTTGTCTTGAAATGTGTTAGCTTAAGAGCTGTCTCAATACACTTATCTATGACGCCTACAGTAGTTGGAACACATTGCCTTCCTCTTTGCTATGGTGGATGTTTTATTAAATAGACCGATTATGAGTGATCTATTTCTTGGATTGTGCGTCTTGGACTTACTGAGGACAAAATGTTTTGCCCAAACGCTGCCTCTCTGACTCCCGCCAGCCTCCCGCCGAGGAGCAGATCAATGGCGTGCTGCTGGGGTTCAGGGTTCGATACCGAGAGCTACGTTACGACCGCCTCCGCAGCTTCACCGTGCGCACCGTCAACAGCCCCGCCTCCAACTGGGCCGAGCTAACCGGTGAGCTGACCCCTGCTCTTTCTGTCGTTCGCTTGTCCACCTCACCTTCCGCTACTCGGTTCTAAAGGCCTATTCACGCTATCGCAAATGTATGGAAGAAGATTGATTATTTTGTCGCGTAACACTGTGTTATTGACCTACTGGAGCCACTCTTGAGATGCAATATTCCGAGGTGAAGAGAAGGGGTTAAAGGAGTCTGGGTAGTCCTTGTTATTAGAATTAGTCCGAGTTAGACAGGTGCTGCATTGGTTTTAAAGGGATTTCAAATGGATTTGATCATTTTAAATGAAGTGAACGAGAATGTTTTTTTCATTAATAACCTACATTTTCTGCCAGTTAATTAAACCACACTAAACGCTCCCATGAACGATCAGGACAGCACACCCTTGCTGTTATATAATAGAATATAAATAAGCGGGACTTATTCATGGGCAAGTGAGGTTGCTGTAAGTTAATTCATGCAATGCAGCATTTTCTAAAAGCTCACAACGGATCAAACATGACCATAAAAAGTCAGAGGAAAACCTTGGGTTGGTGCAAAATATTAGCTCATTTCTTTTTGCTGCATGCAGTTCTGATTAGATTCTAGATTTCCATAGGATTCATGGTACGTTGTAGGTCTGGTAATGTCTGAATGTACAATTTCGAATGCAACTGGTCTGATGGATAAATGGATAGGCTATGATGTTTCGAAAAACGTCTTAGGCACCTGAAATTCGGTATTCTATATATACAGAATATGTATGTGTGTATATATATACTAAGACTTTCGCACAGTACTGTATATTTTGTATACTGTACGTTAAGGGTCCGGTTAAATTGCTGCGCGCTCTGAATCCCACTCCAAACTGTCAGTGTAAACTGAAATGCAAAGAAAAACGATTATGCAAAACAAAACAAATATATGAATAGTTTTTCCTTTTTCTCCTCTTTCGTAGAGTGAGTAGGCCCTAAGCATGTGAGTGTCTGAGTCCAGTCTGAGACTACACTAATGAACTAACATCAGTCTCTTCCTGTCTCCTTTCCCTCTCCACCTCTCTCAACGTCGGCCTTCCAACCCCCCCCATCCCTGTGATGTCACCTATAGCTCCTTACAGTGTCAGGAACCTGAGTGAATCCTCTCTCACCCAGTACGAGCTGGATAGTAAGTCTTTAGCCTGTGTCTCTTTATTTTGCTCTTTTCTTTCTTACACTCTTTTTGTTCTTCCCCCCTCTCTCTTCCATCTCCATTTCCAGTGTGTCTGACCATTTGTCTCTATCAACAACGGGACGAACACTCTCCGAACTATTTACATTTTAGTCATTTAGCAGACCTTTTCAACCAGAGCCCAGTTAACCAAAGAACTAAAGTTATTGTATTGTGAGAACAAAAGTTATAATAGGTGAGACAACCATATCTCAGTCATAGTATGTATATTTTCATTTAATAAAGATTCAACTCAGTCAGTGTTAGAATAAAAAAGTATTTTTTGTTTATGGATGGCCACCATTTTCTTCCAGATGCTTCCACTGTTCTTCTCCCAGGGTTCCTTTCTTTGCTCTGTTGAGTTTAGATTTAAATGACTCTATGATCTCCAGCCATCATTTAGGTATTGATTTCAGTGTTATCTGTTCATTCTGTTTTCGATTTCTGTCTTGTCCAGGCATCAATTACATTTAGACATCAATTTTATCTAGTCATCATTTAAATGTTGATCTCAATCCTCTAATTACTTGGCACTCTAAACCCAATGAGGTATCACGTTGATCTCAGTCCTCTCACCACTTGGCATTCTAATCCCAATGAGGTATCACGTTGATCTCAATCCTCTCACCACTTGGCACTCTAATCCCAATCAGGTATCACGTTGATCTCAATCCTCTCACCACTTGGCACTCTAATCCCAATCAGGTATCACGTTGATCTCAATCCTCTCACCACTTGGCACTCTAATTATAATGAGGTATCACCTTGATCTCAATCCTGTCACTACTTGGCACTCTAATCACAATGAGGTATCACGTTGATGTACCTTCATCATCTGAAGGAAGTCCAGCTACTTGTGCATAACTGTGTCTGTTGTTTGTTTCCGCTACAGATTTGAGTAAACATAAGCGCTACGAGATCCGTCTGAGTGTGTACAACGCCGTTGGGGAGGGGCCTACCAGCACACCACAGGAAGTTTTTGTGGGAGAGGCCGGTAAGAAATGATGCGCTTTACTTTATAACCCCCATTGGTTCCCCGGCATTAGAAAACTAAACCCACAGTTCAAATATACTACAGCTGTAGTTTTGGGTGGGGGGAGGGGGTAAATCAGATTGTCCCGTTTACTCAGTAAATTTATTCAGAATGCTGAATGGACCATCAAATCTAGCTCTCCGCTTCAGTGCCGACAGCCCCGCCTCAAAATGTTGCCATCCAGTCATCGACAGCCACCCAGCTGGACATCACCTGGGACCCGCCCCCTGTGGACGCTCAGAATGGAGACATACAGGGCTACAAGGTGAGTATCGATTCTAGAACGATTTGTTCTATCTGAGCTGCCTATTGAAGATGGCATTCCCATGATTGAAAACAGTGCCATTTCCAGCTTTGTTACTGGGTTTTTTATGGGGGGTTTAAACAGAAGTGTCAAACAAACCAAAAAGGGCAGTATTTTGTCAGTTTGATAATGTTTGTACAACTTGCAACACGACTTAGTTTAGAATCGTGATGCTCAGATCTGTCCTGGATCAGAACCCTAACATGTCCCACACTGTTCCAGTTAATCTGATCCATCCAGTCAATCACTACACACACACACACTTCACTCTCCTTGTGGGTACCCCAAATATTATTCCTGTTCAAAGCTTTTTCCCCTAAACATTTGCCCAACATATTACCAAAATCTTAATCCTAGTTACTAACTAAAATCCTAATCTAACCCTAACCCCAAATGCTAACCTCTAAGACAATCAATAGCCTTCTTCTTCATGAGAATGTCCTGACATTTTTCTTGTTTATTGTTTTCGTGGTGTTTTTTGTTCACTACCAGAAGAGTAAAATAAACATGTATGTAGATGTGCCCGTAAAGACAAAGCCTAATATGTAGCGAACTACTGGCTGAAAATGTGGCACGACCTCTGACCCTTGCTTCCTGTGTTCCAGATCTACTTCTGGGAGTTCCAGCTGCAGAACGAGACAGAGAGGCTGCGTACTCTTTTCCTCCCGGAACTGGGCGTCAAAATCAAAAACCTGACAGGTTACACAACGTACATGGTCAGCGTGGCTGCCTTCAACGCAGCCGGCGACGGGCCCCGGAGTCCCCCGACCAGGGGCCGGACGGCGCAGGCGGGTACGAACACACACACACACACACGTGACTCAGAGCAGAACACACACTCTGTGCTGTATTGTCAGCATGGTTTCCTTCAGTATGCCGTCAGAGGGCGCTCTCAGGAAGCGGAAGAGATTGGGGCTAAAGTGTGTGCGTGTGTGCGTGTGTGCATGTGTGCGTGCCGCTGGAGCTCTCCACTTCATCTGCTATTGTATCTACCACATTTTGGCTCCCTGTGTATCTATATCTACCACATTATTTTTTTTCTCTTAGTCTTGATATCCCTCTCTCTGCCTCTTTGTTCCTCTCCTTCCCACTGTTCACATGTCTTCCAGTGGCAGTTGACGAGGTTTCCCAGGATCCACTGAAAACAGAGTGGTTCCCGAAGGATAAACGGATCAGAGCTTTCACACTAACACGGCGGTTTACTGTAGCCTGGACACTCAATACAGATTGTGCCACCGTTAATGTTGTCCCCCTCCCAACCAGTAAATAGATATGTTTGGCCCATGGTGGCTCGTCTTGGCAGGGATCGGACAGTTATTACACAAGTTCGCAACACGTTGGGGGGGAGATTTGAGGGGGCGGATGTCAACGGGGTTCTTCTTGCCACTCATACAAAGAGGCCTGTGTTCAGTCAGTCACCCCTTTTAGCCAAGCCTTCTCTCTCTCTCTCTCCCAAACACACATACACTCTCGTTTTACTATCTTAGTGGGGACCTGGTAATATATTTCAATCAAAATGACTGTACATATTCATAAACCTTGACCATAAACCTGATACTAAAATGCATCCCTGACCTTTCACCTAAACCTAACTTAACCCTAAATGTAACATGTTCCCATAAACCTAATCGAATCTAGCTTTAATATGTCATCGCAAGGTCAACATTTTCTTTTTACTTTCTTTGCAAGAATATTTGGTTCCCTGTAATATAGTCGAGTCTGTGTATACACACACACACACACACACACACACACACACACGCGTGCGCGCTCACACATACACACTAGAAAACAGCCTTTGCAGTTTCTGGTAGGAAAGTATGTTTACAGAGTGAATTCCTTGGTGTTTCCCTCCTCACGCCCCGCCGCCTTGAAGGCCAGTGACATTGCATAGAAAGCCTGAGAAGACAAAGTGCTGAGGAGTTAAAATGCAGGGAGGCGGCCTTCCCTCTGTTCTGTAGGTTAACCAGCCAATACAAGCTGTTTATGCATATTTCCTGCTAGATTCCTGACACTAACTCTGGCACTGGCTCGGCTTTCTCTGGCCCAGAAGCGCAATTCCCACAGCGTATCTAGAAGGTCGTGGGATGAATGGATGATTGTATCTGTCCAAGTCCAAGAATAATACTTAAATCCCTTCGTGATAATGACTTGATGTGAAGCGGACTCCCAAGACGGGGGAAACGAACGAAATGGGTTCACATAGTGGTTTTCAAGATAGTTCTGTCCAAAGTGGGCATGTTATGCATAGCAGCAGATCCCGGACAGAAGAGGTTGAAATCCTGCTCAGATGAAGGGGCCAGCGCGCAAAGACAAGAAATCTTAGCCTTAATTCACCTCCCTGAAGTGACTCTTTATCTCTCTCCCTTCCCCTCTCCGTCTCTTTCCCTCGCCACTCTTTCCTCTTTTCCCGCCCTCTCGATCCTTTCCAGCTCCCAGCAAGCCTAGTTTCATCCACTTCAGCGAGCTGACCACCACGTCGGTCAACATGTCCTGGGGGGAGCCGCGCCAGGCCAATGGCATCATCGAGGGCTACCGCCTTGTCTACGAGCCTTGCACACCTGTCGATGGTAAGACACACACACACACACACACACACACACACACACATATACACGCACACACACATACACACATATACATACACACATATATACACACACAAACACACACACATATACACACACACATATACACAGGCATACAGGCACATACTGCCACCATGGAGCCTGAAAGGCTGGAAGGCGGTGACTTTGTTTGTCAGCCCTTTCATTTACCCCGATAGCTTGCTTACAGTCAGGGAGATAATTTACAATCAAAGGCCGACGTTGTCGCCGCCGCGGTCTGTGACTGGCGTCTTAATACGTTACAGCTGGATCGGTCCAGGCCGTTCCTGTGGCCACATAGGTCTTTACTGAAGTGGGCTTGTTTTTCACAACTTCCTCTCCCTCTCATTGAGTGAAAGCAGTGCTAATAGCTGGGCTAAGTGTGGTTGGGCCTCTGGATTCCTCAGTAATTGGGAGCAGACATGACAGAGGTAGAGTGAGAATTGGAGGCAGTGTGGGGGATTAGGAGACGTCGGGGTGACGGTCGGGGGAACGGGGACGGTCGGGGGACGGTCAGGGTAACGGGGGACGGTCGGGGTAACGGGGGACGGTCGGGGTAACGGGGGACGGTCGGGGCAACGGGGGACGGTCGGGGCAACGGGGGACGGTCGGGGCAACGGGGGACGGTCGGGGGAACGGGGGCGAGCAGGGGGGACAGAAGCGAGTCGGGGGAACGGGGTTCAGTCATGCGAATGGGAGGTGAGGGAACTCCAGCCTGTTGGCCATTAATGGCCCCTAGAACAGGCCATGTGGTTGATATTCCGGTCCCAGCTGTGTCTATCGGACTGTCATGTAAACACATCTACAGACCTGTCTCTCCATGGTATGCACACCAGACATATCCAGGCCTGGTCTCTAGACACACAACACACAGTTTTACAGGGCAGCAGACATTCACAATGCCATGTGTTTATCAGAAACACTCACACTAATTTACCTAATAGTGAGCGTTGTGAGATACTGTTGGTCGTGTGTGTGTGTGTGTCTGTGTGTGTGTGTGTGTGTGTGAGAGCCTGCTCCGTTGATCACACTCAGCGCGCCTGTCTATACATGTATGCATATGTTGTGTAGCTTCTAGCCAGCTGTATTCCGAGCTTCAGTGTTGTCCCTGTACAGACTCCTCTCCGTCTCGTCCTCGCCACTCCACTTCAGGTGTTAGTAAGATAGTCACAGTGGATGTGAAGGGCAACGCCCCCCTGTGGATGAAAATTAAAGATCTGGCCGACGGGGTGACGTATAACTTCCGGATCCGGGCCAAAACCCTGACCTACGGGCCCGAGGTGGAGGCTAACATTACGACCGGACCTGGTGAAGGTGCGTAACAGGTTGAGGTCTGGGCCGTTACTCATGCAAGCTGGTAGAGGCGGTTGGGTTTCATTGTTAATCCTGTATGAATTATTGTATTAAACACAGACAGGTAAGCTGTGTTTTAATTGTTGCGTTAAATGCTTATCACTGGTAAGTAACCTAAGGCCTTAGCTCTGCAGGCTATCCCAGGCTTTTACAGGAGTGGCTTACAGGAGACCTGGGTTCGGCTGTTCCCTCTTCTAGCCTCTTCCATGCTAACCTTGTTCTCTGATCCGCTCGCTAGGAGCCCCGGGTCCACCCGGAGAACCCTTCATCTCCCGGTACGGCTCCGCCCTCACCCTACACTGGACCAGTGGAGATCCAGGCCGAGCCCCGATCACACGTTATGTCATCGAGGCCAGGCCCTCCGGTGAGTACTGGCAAGAGTAGCCGGGCAAAAATCAAATGTTATCTTTATTCAACATCTACACAAATTCCGTATTACAAAATCGTGACATGCACACGTAAAAGGCATTTTTGTTTTGTGAACAGGACCCAGTTTTCAAGTGAAAGTAAAATGTAGTTTATTTTGTGTACAGGACAT
>JACXGJ010015000.1:0-14060 GCA_016801105.1 Esox niger
TCTGCTCCTCTCCTCTTCCCCTCAGCTCCTCTCCTCTTCCCCTCTGCTCCCCTCCTCTTACCCTCTGCTCCTCTCCTCTTCCCCTCTGCCCCTCTCCTCTTCCCCTCTCCTCTTCCCCTCTGCTCCTCTCCTCTTCCCCTCTGCTCCTCTACTCCTCACCTCCTCTCCCCCTCCCCATGCCCTCCAAATGTTCTGAGTATGTCTGTATTAAACAGTAGTGAGTTGGACTGCAGTTCCATAATACATAAGACCTGCACAGAATGATTTCCTTTATGAGAAGATGTGGACCATTCAAGGATTTATCGTGTCAATGTAAGGCAGTACAATATTTTTCTAAGGCAGTACACATTTATATACACACACACACACACACACACACACACATCATTCTCTTCCATTGCCTGACTGCAGTGTTTATGTGTTACTGTATCTCCCTATCCTTGTTAGCTTGCACACTCCTACATCAGAAAAACAACCTTTGTTTGTTTGTTCCTGAGATGTGAAGGCCACTCTGTTCATCTAGGGGACACACACACCTAGATAAACAGACATACTGTACAGAATATATGTACTGAGTCCCAGCATTCTGCAGAGTGGTCATCCCATCTGGTTTGCGCTTTGTGGGACTGTAATTTGTTTTTCAACAAGACAGAGACCCAGAACACACCTTCAGGCTGTGAGGATATGTTTTCTACACATTAAGCTACAAAAGGTCTCAGTAGTATCCTGTCTCCCAATCCATACTGTCATATAAGGCTCATGTCACAGGCTGTATCCTGCTATATATTATTATTATCTTCTGAACATCAACTGGAACAATTCCACTCACAAAGTAGGACAAAAAATACCATTCCACCAGAACAGGCGGAAATGCACGTTTTTTTCTAAACAGATATTAAACAAAAAGTACATTTTTATAATTCCTGTGTTATTTTAAACTCGATCTTTTCCAAGGCATGATGTCACAGCATCATCAGAAAGTCTTGTTTTTGACAGAACAGGACAATAACATGTTTTCCACACAGCCTATTTAGACTGGCTGAGGAATGTATTGACCACTGTATGTATAAGGAACAGATAGGTTTCAACACCAACACCGGCCATGACTCAGCCCGGTCAGGACATCTGTCAATTGGATCAAGCCTGAGACCACAAACTCAACTCTGTGGGCGTTGTTTAGTGTTTATCCACAGAGAGGAGAAGCCGGACAACCAGAAGCCTGAAAACAGTCACCTGACTTGGTCTTCATTAGATTGTCACAATCCATTGGTTCTAAAAACACGTAGTTATCTGAATACAGTCTGAACACAGTGTCCATATAGATGAGCCCGTTCTCAGTTGTCGGACCAATCACAAAGGCCAGTATGGGGTGTCCATCTAAGTGCTAAATCTGTTCAGTTCGGACGGGAATATTGATCTCCTTCCAGTTCTCTTTGTCCTAAATATGGCTTTTAACAGAGTGACCCAGGATTTCATAACAATGACAGTGCTGGCGTAATGTCCCCTTGAAAGTGGGTTGCTTGACTAGGGGCTGTAGGGTGAACAGTAGTGTACGACTCGGGTAACAGGGCGTCAGTTCCAACAGAACGATGGATTTTTAGGGATAGAATGTTCCATGTTTGGAAAATTGATGACGTGGACACGGAGATACCGATCAGCTTGATTGATCCCTTCTTCCTGTTACATGGTCGCTCTCTGGCCTAGAAAACACACTGGTCTTGTCCTGAACTGACACACTGATACAAAAACCACACACACACAAACACACATTTTAGGAAGTTGGTGGAGACACAAACAGTTATTCCCATAAAACTATCTATTTACTCTAACCCCAACCCTGAACCCAAAAATATAATGTTAATCCGAAACCTAACCCTAATTCAAAAATTAAATCCTAAACTTAACAACTAACCCCTACCTAGATTTCAAAATCTACTCCAAACCTAACCACTGAGATGGAGATACACCGTTTCCTTGTGGGGACTGGAAAAACATCCCAACAAAGTTTTTCTTCATTGGGATTTTCGGTCCCCATCTGAATTAGTAATACATAAACACATACAACCACACACACACATTCCGATGTAATACTTTGTCTTCCTCTTATCGACTCCATCTCTGTTACATCACTCTCTCTGCCATGGCTGTCTTTATGTAACCTGGTCATAAGAGGACAGAGTACTCTCCAAATTGGCTTCAGCTGTCCCCATTTTTGTTTGTAGGTAGAAAAGCTGCTGGGTTTCTTATAGGGCATTCTAAGTAAATTGTTCTACATCAGGGGTCTCCAAACTATTCCACGGAGGGCCGTGTGTCTGCGGGTTTTTGGTTTTTCCTATAAATTGGTTCCCAGTTCACACCTAAACAACCAGGTGAAGGTAGATATTAACCAATCAGTAACCTAATTAGTCAATCAAGTACAAGGAGAGAGAGAAAACCTGCAGACACACGGCCCTCCGTGGAATAGTTTGGAGACCCTGTTCTACATGGTAGCGGAAAGGGTTCTTCACAGGGCCCAGGCCGGGTCAGGGTTAAATTTTCCACACAGCATGTTGGAACGTGTCACCTCAGAAGCACCACTGACAGCTCCGCCGACCCACTGAAACCTACTGGGCCGACGGGTCTGTGGACGGTCAACATCAGAAAGCCCGATCAGAAGGACTTTCCCGATCAGAAAGTCATCAGCAGCCATCCGCCCTCCACCGAGAACTTACATTAAATCAGGGCAAGGAAGTGTGAAGGCAAGACCATTTCTGACCCCCCTCATCCAGACACCAAACTGATCCACTGGCAGGGGCAGGTCAGGCTATACAGGCCAATGATGAGCAAACAATCCGACAACCTAAAATGTTTATTTACCCATCCTGTTTCCCTCAGCAGACCAAACATTTTCTCCATTTGCTCACCACAACACACCACCCACAATCTGTAAACTATCATCTAGGAATGCACCAATATATCGGTCATTAATTGGTATCTTTGCCTAAAATTAGCTCATTTCAGAGTGATTGTGTTTTCCAGAGTTTCTGCCATGTATTAATTTTACAGGTAAAACCATAGCTGCAAAGGCAATCTTTTTTTTTTTTTTCTAACTTTTTGTTAGACACATTAATCGCATTTTCTTAATATGTAGATAATCAGGTTAACACACAGTTCTTACGGTTATTTAGCTCCTGGTACTACAGTATTCATGAGCGCCTTGAGAAACACAGATCACACCCGACACAATGAATGCAGCACAATTTATATAGACCAGCGGCGCAAACAGCTTCAGAGTGCGCACGGTGTCCAGCAGAGGAGAGAGCGCGCAGCAACATGGGCATTACGGTAGCCTACCGGCGTCACATACTTTTCACTCGAAAAGCTTCTGAAGCCATTGTTTCTGGGTTTTGTTTTTTTAACTATGTGTGAATTCATTTAACTAATGCTAGTTTGGGTTAAAACGGCAACTGCTATCAACAACGTAGAATTACCTCAGGACGGTCCGAGTCTGGTCAGCTAGCGAGTGGCGGCAGACAGACGCCTGCCCGTGCCGTGCAGTTGTCTCTGTTACCACGGTAACCTTTCAGTCGCAGCTGAATATTTGACAAGATGTCAAGATATTTTGTAAATTCCGCAGCAATACACCACGTCATTTGTTACTAGAAGTACTTTCTTTTGGAATCACTACTCAAGATACTCATTTTTTTATTTGAATGCTGCAAACTATGTCCGAGCACTTAATGATCTTCAGAAACACAGTTCATTAAAACAAATGACACATTGGCAAATTGTTTTCCATTCAAAAGCCAACAATGGCATTTCTTCACGCAGTTTTGAGATGTTAACACCTTACCTATCTTAATGCTTTTATACTGTATCTAGGTACTGTATGTCATACCGTTACAGAAAGATAACTTATTTATCATATAATTTATATAGATTTTATTCATTATCATTATCTACCATCCTCCCCCACCAACATCAGGTGAGCTGTTGATTCAACCACGCACCCTCCCTACCTTCCTTCCAGGCAAACATCAGGTGAGCTGTTGATTCAACCATGCACCCTCCCTAGTTAGTGGAGTTGTGGAATGGATATAAAACACACAGGCAACACTCCTGTTGGCCATAATGACCAGTGTCAACCTCGTTTACAGAACTGACATGTGTCAGTGACTTCACGCATTGGTGGAGGACAGAGACAATTTTCAGAATCTTGTCAGGGGGGTTGAGGGTGGGTGGAGTTGGAGGACTACAGCACACCTACTGCCCTGTGGTGAGGGGGGAAATTATCCATGACTCTTCAGGCCATGATTGCTATTAAAACATGAAAACACACACTTAACTCTAGCAGATGACAATAATTTGCTGCGGCACAGGGTTAATCCTGGCAAGTGAAGAGGCCTTAGTGGTGTTCAACTAGCTCCCTCCACTGGCAACATGAAACACTGCTGGTTTTACTGCAATGAAGCAGCAGACTGGTCAGGGGTCAAGAGTAATGACAAAATAAAACACTGCGGGTTTAGTAGAATCTAATTCACGAAGTGAAGAAAAATTAAGAGATGGAGAGACAGTTAAGAGACAGAAACAGTTAAGAGATTTTAAGAGACAGTTAAGAGACAGAGACAGTTAAGAGATGGAGACTGTTAAAAGATAGAGAGATCTTTAAGAGACAATGGGAAGTGGAAGGACCTTACTTGGCTAGCTTGTTCTCAATCTGTTGTCGTATCTCCTGTCTCTCCAGATCTGAGCGAACGGGGAAGATGTTTCTGTCCTCTAGGTCCTGCTGACTGGGACGGTTACGAAGCTTTACAGCTAACAATTCTTTACGTATCCGTCGAGGCAAGGTGCCTACACACAAAGACACATAAACTCAGTTAGTACCCCAGGTGTTACGACAGGGTGCCTTGTGTAATATAGCATGTCAGGCATTATAAGTGTTATATAAAATAGTCAATGTCTCAATGTTATAATATAGAGTAGATCCAAAACAATTAGTTTGAAAATCAATCAACTCAGTTCTACAAAAGAACTGTGTTATGGGTCAGCAACAACTGCTGTTCGCTGTAGCCAAGTTCCTGATGTCAGGAAATTATGTCGCTAACCCTTTGGCCTATGTTAACAAGATATGATGTAACCTTTTCTTTGGTCTACTTCCTGACGACAAGACATGGACACAGCATCCCACTGCTATCAAGTTCCTTAGAGAATACTGACCACTACAAATACACATTTAAAGTCTTCATCAGTGGACTTACTATGGATTATGTCATTAAATCATTGGTTGTGCTTTTTTACACCCATATGTGTTGTCCAATGTGTGTGTGTCTTTTCTGTGTGTGTCCAGTCTGTGTGTGTCCTTTCTAGGGATGTCACGAGTACCGATACTTCGGTACCAAGTACCAGGGATCCAAAACGTGACAGATGACGACAAGTGCAGCTGCTGCTCTGCCTCGACTCATCCAAAAGAACCAGAAAAGGAACAAGACAAGCCTAGTTCAGCCGGCCAGCAAATCAAATGAATAAATATTGTTGCCCTCACAGGATTTGAAAACGAGTCTCCCACATGAGGCACTGTCTTTAACCACACATTCCATGGGTCGCTAGACTCTATTGAGGATTGTGTTAAACTGACTAACGTTTCTTATTAGGTTCACTTCCTCCACAATAGCATCTATGAACTGGATGGCGTTTGCCACTGGCCGCTTAACCAGCTTATAAGCCAGTAACTAGAATCTACTGACTTACTGCTTGGAATTGTCATAAGAATTGAGCAATTGCTAGCGAAACTGAAGATGAACTTTTCCATGCCAAGGCTATTTCATTTCATGGCACAAAAACATTTGTTTTTCTTTCATTCGTGAATGACATTGAAACAATAACTATAGAAAATAACTGTCTATCTTGTCATGGAAACCTCAACTCTTTTACTGGCCAAGGGTTTTTATTAACCCCAAAAGCATGCACAGATGCGCACCTCGAAGATCTACCAGAAACCATCACAATAATGTATAACCGTAAACAATTTATGTTAAGGCTTACAGTAATGTACAGAGTTTCTGTCTAGCCGGAACAAATCCAAAGGCATACTTTGCTTTGATTGCGGGGATATTCGATCGCGGGACTTATAGCTTGCAGGTCTGCTTCTCTAACATCCTTATCCTGAATTACACGTTACATTAACAACGTATACAAAGTATTATCCTTGTTACATCCTTATCCTGAAATACACGTTACATTAACAACGTATCCAAAGTATTATCCTTGTTACATCCTTATCCTGAAAAACACAGTACCATTATTTTTGTTTGAGACAGCTGGCATTGCTGTGTAGACTAGCCAATTATGTTCCATTAGACGTTTGCAATGGTTAAACGTCTTAAACCAGAACTAGAATGTCGCCAGGTGGCCAAGGATGACAGACGAGATTGAATGTGTGGCCTGGTGAGACTAGCAATGGCTAAACGCTAAAGGCTACCGTAATGTAACCGTTGCTCGTAGCAGTAGGCTACTGTAATGTAACCGTAGCAAGTAGCAGTAGGCTACCGTAATGTAACCGTAGCTCGTAGTAGTAGGCTACCGTGATGTAACCATACATAGCTTGTAGCAGTAGGCTACCGTAATGTAACCGTAGCTTGTAGTAGTAGGCTACCGTGATGTAACCATACATAGCTTGTAGCAGTAGGCTACCGTGATGTAACCATATGTAGCTCGTAGCAGTAGGCTACCGTAATGTAACCATACGTAGCTCGTAGCAGTAGGCTACCGTAATGTAACCATACGTAGCTCGTAGCAGTAGGCTACCATGATGTAACCATACGTAGCTCGTAGCAGTAGGCTACCGTCCTTACTGTTCAGTCTGCATCATTTGTAATCAAAATATAACGTTTGCGTTTTAAATGAATATGTCCGGGCTTACGGGCAGTCACCATGTCAGTAAACTGAAACTACTGCCTGCACTCTGAGTAGAGCGGTGTGTGTGTGTGTGTGTGTGTGTGTGTGTATGTATGTGTGTGTATGTGCGGCCTCTGCTGTTTTCTTAAGTACATGGGATTTTATGTTTTGTTTTAGGTTTTTACCATAATATCGAATTGGGTATCGAGAATCATGGAATTTCGCTGGTATTGGTATAAACTACAACATTTCTGGCATCGTGACATCCCAAGTCTATTCTGGATGTATTCAGTCTGTGTGAGTCCAGTCTGTGAGTGTCCAGTCTGTGTGAGTCCTACCAGAGATGACAGAGTCATCCCAGCGGTCAGGATCATGGTAGAACTCGTCTAGACGTCTGTTCTCCTTGTTCTCATCTGATTCCTTCTCTCTCTCTTTCTCTCTCTCCTTCTCTCTCTCAGTCCCTCCAGCTGACTCTTTCTCCACACTGGTCGTGCGTGACAGACGACCTTCGGCTCGACGCTTGGGAGATGAGCGCATCTCCTTTGGCTGAAAACTGCAGGAGAGAGCAGAGAGATACATTCAATTAAAGAGCAGAGAGGAGAGATACATTCAATTAAAGAGCAGAGAGCACAGATACATTCATTTAAAGAGCAAAGGGGAGATATACATTCAATAAAAGAGCAGAGAAGAGGGATACGTTCTAAGTAAAAAGCAGAGAGAAGAGATACATTCAATTAAAGAGCAGAGAGGAGAGATACGTTCTAAGTAAAGAGCAGAAAAGAGGTAAACCTTCCAACTGAAGAGCAGAGAACAGAGATACCTTCTGATCAAAGAGCAGAGATACAATTGTGCTCATAAGTTTGCATACCCAGGCTGAAATTTTGGTATTGATTTTGAAAATATGCCTGATCATGCAAAAAACTGTCCTTTATATAAGAAGCCATTTATTATCACACAGCTGTTTGGCTCCTTTTTTACTCATAATCACCCAAATGGCCCTGATCAAATGTTTACATTCCCTTGAATGTCTGGTCTTGTTACAGACTCACAAGGTGACACACAGTTGAAAATGGCAATTAAAGGTGCATTTCTCACACTTGTGGCTTCTTAAATTGCAATTAGAGTCGGTGTATGAACAGTCAAATCAGTTTGTTAGCTCTCACATGGATGCACTGAGCAGGCTAGATACTGAGCCATGGGGAGCAGAAAAGAACTGTTAAAATACATGCGTAACAAGGTAATGGAATTTTTAAAAAAAATTGCCAAGGCCTTGCAAATGCCAGTCAGTATTGTTCAACCATTTAATAAGAAGAAAACAAGCCAAGGTCAGGTAGACCAAGAAATATTTCAGCTAATACTGCCAGAGGAATTGTTCATTATACAAAGAATAAACCACAGGTAACCTCAGGAGAAATACAGCCTGCTCAGGAAAAAGACAGTGTGGTTGTTTCAAGGAGCACAATACGGTGATACTTGAACAAAAATGAACTGCATGGTCGAGTTGCCAGAAAGAAGCCTTTACTGCGCCAATGCCACAAAAAAGCCTGGTTACAAAGCCTGACAATACCATGACATGCCTCACAGCTTCTGGAACACTGTAATTTGAAGTGACAAGGCCAAAATATAATTTTATGGTAACAACCATAAGGTGGGGTGTCAACAAGACCGATAGTGAACAGAAATACTATCCCCACTGTGAAACATGGTGGTGGCTCACTGATGTTTTGGGGTGTGTGAGCTATAAAGGCACAGGGAATCTTGTGAACGTTGATGGCAAGATGAATGCAGCCTGTTATCAGAAAATACTGACAGACAATTTGCATTCTCCTGCATGAAATCTGCGCACGGGACGCTCTTGGACTATTCAGCACGACAATGACCCTAAGCACAAGGCCAAGTTGACCCTCCAGTGGTTACAGCAGAACAAGGTGAAGGTTCTGGAGTGGCCATCACAGTCTCCTGACCTTAATATCATCAAGCCACTCTGGGAAGATCTCAAACGTGCGGTTCATGCAAGACAACCATAGACTTTGGCATTTTGCCAAGACTAATGGACAGCTATACCACAAGCCAGAATTTGGGGCCTCATAGACAACTATTACAAAAGACTGCATGCTGTCATTGATGCTAAAGGGGGCAATACACAGTATTAAGAACTAAGGGTATGCAGACGTTAGAACAGGGGTCAGTTCATTTTTTCCTTTGTTGCCGTATTTTGTTTTATGATTGTGCCATTCTGTTATGACCTACAGTTGAATGTGAATCCCATAAGAAATAAAAGAGATATGTTTTGCCTGCTCACTCCTTTTCTATACAAACGGTTTATATAACAACCAATTATCCAAGGATATGAAAACTTTGAGCACAACTGTACCTTCTAATTAAAAAGCAGATTGATTCTTGGTAACAAGAAGGCAGATGGCTTCACATCCCAACAACAATCCTCTGACATTTTGCCACTGATCAAGGCACAAAACTACCTTTATTTTACCTGGGCTGTCTCTGCTCGGTGACTGATTGATCAATTAATTGATTGGCTGAGATTTTTGTAGTCCTAGTGCTTCTGCATTTGTATTGCTTGCTCTTAAGGAAATGAAGCAGCTATCTGCTGATGTAAAAGGGTTAAATACATTTGATTGATTGATTGATAGATTGGGGGATTGATCTACCTGTCCTGTCGGTGTTTGGTTGCCAGGGCTCGATGTAGCTCCTCGATGATGCAGCTGGGTGTTGGTGGAGGATGCAGTGCCCCCAGGTGGGGGGACCCAGTAGGGGTCGAGATTCGTCCTCGCAGCAAGGAACCCTGGGTAGTTCTGGGCAAGGTGAAGTTCCGGGGGAGAGTGGCTGGAGACTTCTTCCTCTCAGTGTTAGGTCCTGACTTAACCAACGGATGGGGACCTGAAGGGGGAAAACAATAATATGAAAGCTACTCTGTTGGTGTGAAGATGAATAGGAACAGTATCTGTTCTAGATTAGTATCTGTCTCTGTTGAAGACTGTTCTAGATTAGTATCTGTCTCTGTTGAAGACTGTTCTAGATTAGTATCTGTCTCTGTTGAAGACTGTTCTAGATTCGTTTCTGTTTCTGTTGAAGGCTGTTCTAGATTAGTATCTGTCTCTGTTGAAGGATGTTCTAGATTAGTATCTGTCCCTGTTGAAGACTGTTCTATTTTAACAGATGTTTCTATTGAATGCTGTTCTATGTTAGTCGAGGTTCCTAATAAATGCTTTTCTGTAACAGTATTTGCGTCTGTTGGACTGTCTGCTGGTTCTGTTGAAGATGGTTCTACTCACCCTCTAGGCTACCAAGCCGGGTCAATAGTTTGGGCATGTTGGGGGGTGGGGGGGTGCCGGCTCGGCGGGGTGGGGGGTCCCGTGGAGGGTCCACTGGTTGGGCATGGAGGGCCTCTTGTCCTCCTGTCTCAGCCTGTCCCAAGGGGAGGTCCACACAGGCTTCACAGAGCGACGCATCCTCCTCCCCCCCCTCCTCACTCTGGCTCGGGTCAGCCAGCGTCTCCGTGTCCTCTGTCAACTCCACAGCTGAAACCATAACACCATCCTCCATTTGTGGGGCTGAGGGTGTGGGGTTGGGGGTGTGGGGCTGAGGGTGTGGGGTTGGGGGTGTGGGGCTGAGGGACTGTCTATTTAGTGCTTGGCATGTAGCCTATGCGTTGCTGCGGTGTTTCATGACCTCTGTCGCCACCAAGTGGTGGTTCAGAACATAACACAATACTGCAGCCTGAAATCAAATCAAAGGTGTCAGTTGTCCTACCATTAGTGTGTGCAGTTATAGGCTAAAGGTCATGATTCAGGTGTCAGAAACCTACCTGTAGAAGGGTTGTCTTCATCACTGACCAGGTCCTCTGATGTAGTCGCCAAGGGTGCTAGAGGCTCCTCCTCCTCCTCTTCTCTTTCCTCTGCGTCTGATTGGCTGGGAGTGTCAGCATCTTCTCCGCCACCACACGCCTCGCAGCAGTCTGCACACACACCCACAAACGCACAAACAGACAACACACACACACACACACACAGACACACAAAAACACACACAGACAGACACAAACGCTCAAAAAATGACACACGCATACGCAGACACACAAAACCACGCACGGACACACACATGCACAAAAAAATAACCCACCCACAGACACGCACAGAAACACACAGCGTCAGAAGGCAACACCTACATCCTTGTCTGATGTTGTTCTGTGACTGCGGTGACCTGTACCTGGCTCTGTCTCCTGGCCTCTCCTGACCAGGTCATGTGATGGCTGACATGGTACTGCCTTCCTCTCCAGGGCTGGGACACAGAACACAACCCTTTTACAACACATTTAAACTAATTGCACTCAGTTGCTTTGTATTTGACATTATTTCATCATTCACTTTCATTTTGACAGAAGGTTTTGCTGAGGCAGAGGTTAATCTGGGTCACCTGTGGAATTTTGCTTGATCTTGTCATTCTTCTTTTTCCTCCACTTCCAAGGTTTGAAGATCCGTCCTAAACTGGCCAGCTTGCTGTTTCTCCGGACAGGTGGGGTCCTCACACCGGAGACCACACCCCCAGGAGTGCCTGCTCCCCGCCGCTGCTCCAGCACTGGCAGAAGGAGAGGTAGAGGAGAGAGGGGAGGGCAGGAGAGAGGGAGAAGAGAGGAGAGGAAGCAGGAAAGTGGAGAGAAGGAAACAGAATTAACGTTATGCAGATCCCATAATGATCATTCTTGGTAAGAGAAACCAAAACGACGGCTTAGCAGGTGACTAAAACCAACTACCGGTGAAGCCCATCATGAATGGTAATTCTTCAAGGAAAAAATCTCTGCCGTGTCATTCTGCATAGAAACCACTTGTTTTCAGATTCCTTGGGGATGTGTCATATGATCTTGTTGAGTTATTCAGTCTAGTGTTAAAGTAGCCTACAGTGTCTTGAATTATGTAAAGTGAATGAATATTACAGAGGAACTCCTGTTCTAAAAGACTGGGCATTTTAAAAACACTGCAGTGTCGTGGCTGGGCATCAGTAAGCATTTTGTTGTTCCTAAACCGGGACCTGGAGCAATCCCCTGAACTTCAATAACCTGTCATCTACCAGGACCTGGAGCAATCCCCTGAACTTCAATAACCTGTCATCTACCAGGACCTGGAGCAACCCCCTGAACTTCAATAACCTGTCATCTACCAGGACCTGGAGCAATCCCCTGAACTTCAATAACCTGTCATCTACCAGGACCTGGAGCAATCCCCTGAACTTCAATAACCTGTCATCTACCAGGGGAAAGGAGATTTGATAAGAGGAAACATTATTCTTGACACTGTTAAAGTCTTCAGAAGAGTAGAGGAATCTCAGTCTCAAGAACAACCATTTAGTTATCTAGGGAGGTCCAGTAAAATCGCCCTATGGATCATTCAGAAAAAAACAGATCTTTCATGAACGAAAACCCATTCATTAATGGCTTTTCATAATAACAATACTACAACAGTTCAATTATAAAAAATACCACACTGGAATTATTTAAACATTAGTAGTATGAAGGATATCATAACAGCATTATTTCAACATTAGTAATTTGAATTATATCATAACAGCATTATTTCAACATTAGTAGTATGAATGATATCATAACAACATTATTTCAACAATAGTAATTTGAATGATATCATAATAGCATTATTTCAACATTAGTAATATGAATGATATCATAACAGCATTATTTCAACATTAGTAATATGAATGATATCATAACAGCATTATTTCAGCATTAGTTGTATGATTTATATCATAACAGCTTTATTTCACCATTAGTTGTATGAATGATATCATAACAGAATTATTTCAACATTAGTAGTATGAATGATATCATAACAGCATTATTACGACATTAGTAGTACGAATCCAGGTCACGCCTGCAGCATGTACATTGTTACTATGGTTACAACACCCCGGAGGTCAGAGCTCTCCTTGTTACCATAGTGATAGGCTGAACCAGCATGGATGCTGCTGCACGGCTAGCCCCTTGGAAAAAGAGAGTAGACACACACACACACACACACCCACACCCACACACACACACACACACACACAAATATGCGCACACACACACACACACACACACAAATATGCACACACACACACACACACACACACACACAAGTAAGGCAGCACTAGGAGGAACTAGTCTGCTGTTGTTGCCAACCAGAGATGACCAATCACAGCTCAGCTATGAATAATGCACGACAGGAATCCCTGTAAGGTATTTTTCTGATGGTCTAAACCAAGGAAGACATGTGGCTGCTGTTGGCTTCAAACTGATGAGATATGATCCTGTTTCTGTAGGACAAGGTTGGCAAGAAAGGCCAGAACATGTGTAGATGATCAAAGAGACGCTGTCAGTCAGGGGTTCTCAACAGTCTCGAGGAACCCCAAGAGGAGCACAGTGTTATTTACGCTACAAACTTGATTTGAATCATCAAAAAATCACCGAGCTTAAATTCCTTGGATGGAGTCTGTAGTGCAAATACTAGTGACCCCACACACTTGTAATGATGTTGAGGGCAGGGCTCTGAGTGGGCCGAACCAATTCTGTCAAGAGGTCCATCTACAGCCTTCCACTGCAAAGCTGATGAACACAGTAAAACACATGTAGATGCAGGGATATGAACAGAGTTTTGTGCAATATAGAAAAGCCTGTTAGTTAACAGTATGGAAGGTGGTTCAGTCTTCTTCGTCTCTGTGGGACACCTGGCTGAGGGTCACAGCATCGGGAAAGTAACTTCAGTGTCTTTCAATTGGCGGGATTATTTGGTCCTGAATGACCTTTACTGCCTGATAGAGGACCTTTTCAGTAGGAGACCAGAAGGGGAGGCAGTGCTGTTGCTGTCCGCTGGAGACGTGTAGGGTCTATCTGCAGGGCAAGGAATGTGGTCCAGTTTACCTCTGTAGTGGGCAGACTCAGACCCGTCCAGACAGAGGAGGACAAGAGGATGCACACACCTTTGGGTGGGCTAGATTTTGGAGGATATAATGCAGGCCCATGGCGATAGCTTTGTTCACAGACCAGTTGACTCCGTTTACAAACTGCAGTCATGTTGTGAAACGTTTTAATGATGACCAAGGTAAGTGCAGGCAATACTCTGCCATTGACAATCACCAGACACTACACACACACACACACACACACACACACACACACA
>JACXGJ010015001.1:0-14058 GCA_016801105.1 Esox niger
AAATTACCAATAAACAAATTGTGTACATAGCCTAAGTAATGGATGTTTTTTGTGTTTTTAAATCTCTACACAAAAAGGTGACTGAGGTGGAAGAGCATGGCAATTTACCCACTATTACTACTCAGCTTTGTATTGCCAAATACATTTTACATAGGGTACCTAATGTAACCCATATGTACTATATGGAGAGAGGAAATGTATAAGGCACTGTTGAAGTTGCTGCTTTACCTCTAATTCCGCATTTGCTTCAGGTTCCTGTTCTAATTACTTTCTGTTCCAAAGAAGACCAATTCTTTAAATCTGTTTTCTCTACTACCATACCCCTCTGTTAAGCACATGCCCTTTTAAGAAAAACCTAGGACAAAGACTTAAGAGGTTGTGAACCATTCTGAATGGGCATGGGGACATTCCTTTTGAAAGTGAGAACATTAAAACATCTTTAAAAACACTGAAATACAATTTTACTCAAGCTGGGTTACAGGTTCACACTTTCAAAGCTTTATAACTTGGGTTGTCATACATAAAAAATGCTTAACATGAAGATTTTATTGTTGCCAATAAAGGGTTTTCTTGTGCCTCAGAACCATCCATCGTTAGTGAATGACTTGAGTGGAAGCTGTCTGAAGCATGGTACCAGCAATAATTGTTTTTATCATGTCATGTAATGTATACCATGTCATGTATGTGCTGATATGAGGATGTCAACAAAACCACTCGTGTTCAAACTTGAAATGTCATGGCAAACGGATTTATGATGGGAACTCTAATAAAAGATAATGCATAAACAACATATTACACATCCCAGCCCAAAATAGTAGGCACAACTTTTTATTTAGTTATTTGCTTAAGTCACAGAAAATCTTTATCTGCCGCCGCAAATATGAGTAGAGCAGCAGCTCAAGCAGGCTACGGGGAGGGGCCATACATTTGTTCATCTGACAGTGATAAGGGAATAGGAAAAATACAAGAACTGGGAGTGTGAACCTTTAAATGTTTTTAACAAGAATTTCACAAGAATTCACAGCAAGTGAACCTAACTAGTCTAACCTGAGGTAGTCAAAACTAATGCCTGAGGTATGACAACACTAAATAGAGCTTGTTGTCAAGTGTCCTCTGAGAACACACGCACGCTCGCAGACACACAGAACACACAGAACACACACACACACAGAACACATGCATGCACACCCACTCACAAGAGGTTGTCTCTCTCTGGCACTATGCCCCCTTTGAGAGACTGAGTGAGAGAGTGGTAGAGTTGAGAATCAGAGAATCAGGCTGCCTCACTCAGTCTCTGTCAATGTATCAGAGATGCACTGTGGAACCTTACAAAGCCTTATCCACCTTTTATGGGACACTGAGAAACTGTCTTTTGTACCAGAAAAGTAGTCCTGGTCATGGCTGAACTGAAGGGAAGATTGAAAGGCATGGTTAAAGATGCTCAATACCATTTGACCTAACTACCTCATCATAAGTATTTAACAACAATTCATTTATTGATCTCTCACTTAAGAATTTCCCATGCCACAGAAACACACTTACAATAATGAATTGTCTACACATTATGCTAATCTATGGGCTTGCATTATAGCCTTGCATTTTCTGCCCTTCGGATATGTAGAGAAAAACCTTGATCACACATTATAAACGAACAATTAGCATAGGGTACCAGAAGTCACGTTATTTAAGTATTTCATCACACCTAGGCTACATGAGAAAGCAAAGAGAGTAAGAGGAAGAGAGAACAAGAGAGAAAAAGGGAAAAAGAAACAAAGAAAGAAAGATTAGGCTTTTTCCACATCCGGGGCGGTGCCAGCCCGTGAAGTCCTGATTGTAACAGAAAAGGCTGTCCCTCCCTCCATTTCTCTGCCCCTTCTTCCCACTGTAGTGCATTAATATTAATGAGGCTTCCTGCCTTTTTATTTCTGACAATTTTAACATGAAACAGCTTAAAACAAGTCAAATCCAGGAGTTCCGTGGCAACAGTTTGACCCAGAGCCACGCCGGAGCGATGGAACAACATTGATGCGCCAGACTTCCCGTTCAAAGACATGGACGTCCTTTTATCAGGGGATGCATTCTGTGCCGCGACACCACCAGTCCATGCCATCTGCCTTCTTCTGACGAGACGATAACTTCAAGATGCCGGCTACGCTGTGCTGTGTTTGGCCGTGTTTGCAGAGCAAAGCAGTGCGTTTTAGGCTAGACAGGCTTTGGTAAGGCTGGGCTGAGGCTGGCCTCTTTACAGCGTGCTGTCCTGGACTGCATGCGGCTAGCAAACACTTCAATAAAATATTCACCCTTAAACTGTCAACTAGGACCTGGCTGTTAGCCCAGCGTTGCTAACAAAGAATGGTGGTATAAACTACTAGAATCCAACCCAGCAACACCAACTCCCCTGCACTGTCCTTATTCCTTTCTCTCTTCCTCTACCTCACCCCAGCTCATCCCGCATATACAAGGACATAGCCAGGCTCTTCTCCAAGGAACAGTACCTGAACTCCACAAGCTCTCCAACAGCTCTTGAGCACTGACCAATAGCTAACTTCTATTTGCTGCATCCCCACCCCCACCAAAATACACCTAACATAGAAACACACACATAGAAGCGGGCACGCACACACACCAAGAGACTTTCGAGAACAGCTAAATACCCCACTGGCTCCCGGGCCTGGCTTCAGACATCTGTAAAATATTTTTATTCGTTGCCCCACGACCAATGGCAGAGGTCCCCAGTCTCCCGGCCGCAGCTTGGCAGGACTTCTGAAGGAGCCGGAGCCAGCCCCAGTCTCCTCAGCCTCATGGCTGCTTCTATCGCCCTGCCTCCCTCCCTGCCTGCTACATCCTGCTGCTCCCAGCCAGCTCCTAGCCCACTGCAGGGCAGGACACTGTTGCCTGAGCTTCTCATCTCACACAAAAAAACTAAACAAAAAAAAATCTACTATTCCCAAGAAGAATATTTAATAAACGCCTATCCTAACATTGATACAGAATGTTTCTTCCGATATGATGTGTGCATGTGGGTCAAAATGTGTTTTTCTACAGTTTCAGCTTAGCGCTGAGCTGGATGAATGTGCGTGAAAGGGTTCTGATTTTACTATGCTAACTTTGAAGTGATTTAGCAGACGCCTATATCGAGACCTACTTATAGCAGTGAGTGTGAATACATTTTCCTACTTTTTCATAATGGCCCCACATGGGAACTGAACCCACAGCCTTGGTGTTAAAAGCACTATGTTCCTGCCAACTGAGCTATACCGGACCCCACATCTGCAGGAGCAGCACCTGCACCTCTGTGGCTGACAGTGGCAGAAGGAAGTAAAATATACACACAGACTGGTGCACACACGCACACACACATCCATCTGCCCTGTTCTGCTATAAATCCTGTGCATTAAAACTCATTTTCAGTGAGGTTGGAACAAACGCCCATAGCACCACACTGTCAACAGTCCTGTTTGGAATGATACACTGCACTCTTTTTCCTTCTCCTTTTGCAATGCAGAATGCAAACTCATTCTGCTTTTGTCTCATCTCGGCCTGACAAATACATACTGTCACTGTCACTGCTGCACTGTGTACAGCGGCACATAGCATCTTGTAATTATACCATGAAGTGAATGTGTATCCTGGGGGACTTGTAGTTTGTGTGTAGGGATAATCAAAAGAGATGTAAAAGGGAAGGGGGACTACACAATATCCAACGCAGGCACTTAGTGCTTTTCAGCGATCTGTTCCAGCACAGTTCACAATGTGCCAACGCTGCTTAAACTGCAGCTCTGACTACAAACCGTGTCAGGGCTGGGCCGCGCATGTAGAGCGGCCCAACAACATAAACAGGATCAGCTAGATCTGTCTACAGACCATAGGCAATACACTGGCAAACGTGTGTTGGACCAATAAAATAAAATGATAAATAAAATGATAAAATATACAAAAATCTTATGGGCCAAACCACTGAGAAATGCTGAAGGTCCTGGATAAATACATACATGCTTTGACCTATTTCTACACTGTACTAAGTCTAAAATTCTTGACATTTTGGCCAGGTCTACAGGCTATACCCATCGAACAGCTCAAATTTAATGAATGTCGAGCTAAATCGTAGTTTACTACAAATTGTACTGTACATACATCTGGCCACTCCCTTGCTGACATAGTGCAATTCTATCAGCCCGTGAATCAGACTTCATTTCCTGGGCAGGTTGGTACATGTGAAGCAAGGAAATCATCATTGCATTACTTTTCTCTTTAGTCTTAATTTTCCTTCAGATTCACAGCCTCGCAAAACATTTACATTTGGAGGGTAATGGTAATGTAATTGTGTCCTCATTAGGATTTTTTTTTGCCGGACCGGGTAAGCAGAGCTGGCCTATAAGAGTGAATGTCTCTTACGGAGTGACTGACTGACAGACTAGCTGACTGGCTACCCCTTGTTAAAAAGCGTAGTGGTTAGAGACGCAGGATATGGAACAACAGGTCCCATGTTCGACTCCTGTAACAGTCAAAACAAATTGACAGTCAAAAATTCGCTGGCTATAAGCTTATGTAGAAAGCCTCAAATAAAAAAGTTCTGATGGATATTAGGAAGTGATAGAAATACCCTTCGCTGATTACACAATTCTTTTCACTTGACAAAAAAGTCAGTTATCATCACCTATCAACACGTTCTATTGCGGGCTGGCTGAACTAGACTTGCATGGTTTATTGTTAATCTGTGTAAACTGGGAGCTTCCACAGCACAGAATGAATACAAATGGAAGCAACACATTTTTATTTTCTTCACAAAATAAAACGAATTTCACTATTTGGAAATGTACTGTCATTGTTCCAAATAAAAAATATCAAATAGAATAAAATGTCATGGTACAATGTGTATTTCAATAAAGTAAAAGAATTGGTGGCGCTTTGAATACTTTTCTTAATACAAAATCATCAGTTTGGTACAAGAAGAAAGCACTGGTTAGTTTAGCAATGGGCAAATTACCTTCTAGTCCAAAGTAGGCCTCTATGGTGAATGATCAAAAAATTCTCACTATAATGAAGAAAAAACGCAACATGTTAAGTTTAGAGGCTGGACTGCAAGGTGAAAAATAACTAGACAGTCTTAAGAACAGGACCAACAAAAAAATCAAAAAAGCTCCTACAGAGTTCAGCAAAAAGGTATTGGGACTGATTAGACCCATAGTAACATGTTCTAGAATGGCAAGAAAAAATATGAACTGGCACAACAATTTAACTGTGACATCAATTGAAGGGGGTGTTGTGTTTTGGGCTAAAACCACCATGGACCTTTTCAGGGCAAACGTGTAATGTTTTGTGCTGTGTTTTCCCCAACACACCGGCGATCAACAACACAAAAGTCTAGATGTGTGAAATGCTAAAACGTCATCCCCTTAACTGTCAGTTCCTTCGTGAAATAAGGTCTGCATCAATGTCTTACAATACATTCACTATGGCACTGAATAGTTTTTCCGCATAAAGTTTCCCATATACATTACAGTAGGGAGGTGGAAAATATAGTGTGGTTGGATTTATAAACACAATCTCTCTCTAAAGCTAATGAGCACAAGCATAATAACAACAACAATTACATCTATTTAAGATTTTTTAATAATAGATGATTTCTCTAAATCAGAGGTTCTCAACTCCAGGTCTTGGGACCCAAAGTACTGCTGGTTTTCATTCTAGCCCTTTAAATATTGACTAATTAAGACTTGGAACACTAGGTGAATGCAATTAACTATCAGGCAGAATAGAAAACAAGCATTAGTATGGGCCCCCAAGCATGGAGTTGAGAACCCCTGCTCTAAATAACTTACATAAAGCTCTAAACATTTCTCAGAGTGCTCCACCATATAATATTTAACTCATTTAAAGAATTATTGAAAAAGTAATTTTGTTTTGTTCAAATTTTCCCCCACATAGTTTACCCTTCGAAAATGTACACAATGCACATTATATAGACACACTGCAGACTTATTTTAAAAGGCCAAATATGAAAAATGGAAGTCTTAAGCCTCGTTCACACCTGGCACAACATAGAATTACGGTACGGTACCTTATTGAAAATATTGCAATCAATCTTCTGCATTTTCATAACCAGTATCATAAAGATAGAGAGCCTTGTTCTGTTACTGTCTAGCAAAGTGACAAACAAGAGCATTCTCAATTTAGGTTCCATTGTAGTAGATTAAATACACATTTTGAGGTTACGCAGGCTATATTATATGTTATATTCATGTTTCTCAAATATTTAAACAATCGGATCTAGGAAATGTTTCCCACAAATATTTAACATAGTCTCAAACTTTGATTTTGTAGTCTACTACAAATTGAGCCGTCAGAGCGTTTCTTGGGATCCCATTAACACATCATTGCTTCTTCTGTGGTACATCAACTGCAATTTCTGATACCGTACAGAAAAGCACCGCACAACTTGAGTCCAGCATAACTAAAATGTGAGCAACGTTGTCCAGCAGACATGCAAGCTTGTGTGTCTGTGCTGAACTTGTCAGGTAGGTGAGAATCGGTATAGTTCAGAGTAGGTGAGGAGACATGTATTCCATTCGCACTGAGCAATGCTCACACTTCATGATATTTGCCATTTTCAGGAAGGAAATGTATTCTACATTTCAGCCGCAAATAACAATTATTTTGATTATCGATTAACAAGATATCAAAAATAACCATTAAACCATTAAATTAAGGTATTTTTTAAGCTTTCTGTGTTTTGGCCTTGTCTTGCACAATACTCTATTCAAAACAGCAGTTCTATGATTATATTAGAATATATCCATATATTTCTTAAGTCATCAGTGTGAATTGCAGAAGAACTGAGTTGGAGATCTTTCTGTATCGGCTACATGACTAAAATATATTATTGTCTTAGCTGAAATTGCCTAGTGCAGATTAACTTAATGCTTTCCTACCTTAATAAGGCACATTTTAGACTGATAATTAGAATATATAACAGACTAGATTTGCTTTTTACTACCTGTGCATATAAATATTGCAAGACATTAACAGAAGTATACTAAGGCATTTATTTGAAAAATTTGGAATAAAAGTGTGACAAGGCCTGTCAGAGTCCTCTAAAGAGCTGATATTGTGTGGCCATAGCTCAGCCTAACCCAGGATCCTTCTACAGCTATACTGATTTCATACAGGGTCGTAGGTCAATAGTTTACTGTTTGCACATCTTTGTAGTCGGTCTTCCCTCAGAGCACAAAAGACCTTGATGAAAAAAGGATCAATGTTTTAGAAAATGTTGCACTTTCATATCAAACCAGGAGCCGGGAGGCATCCTCGAAGGATATTTGAATCTGTGAACATCAGTGACCCTCATAAGAGAGAAAAGGAGACGATAGTTCCTAAGATAGGAGAAATATTGACATCTTAGTTGTTTGAAGAGATAAAAACTGTATAATCTCAGCACTATACCAAATATCAAGCTATGACCATCAAGCTGTTTGGTAGAAGCTGATATTGGTACAAAATAAGGTTGATAAATTAATTAAAAGGAAAGGTCACCAGATTTTCGAAAAATATTTGCAGGGATATTTATTTATTTTTGACAGGACAAAGGAAAAGCTATGGAGACAGGTATACAGAGGAAGGAAGGGCACACACAGTCATCTGAGCCTGTGCTCAAACCACTGTTGCAAGGGTACTTGCGGGGAACGTCGCCAGGGTCGAAGTTTACCAATGTTTGCATGTGGCCTTACTTTCCCTCATAATGTACTTGTAGCCCATCAGCCAAACAATTGTTTTATTGTTTTACTTTAATATTTTGTTTAGGTATTTTATTTCTGAGAAATTGGATGTGATATTTTAAAATTAGTTGAGTCATTACTTGCCATTTATTATACTCTAATTTTACCAGGTAAGTATGACAGCCAAGATATTCTCATTTACAGCAAAAAACTGTAGGGTCAACGCATTTGCTCATGAATAGAATGACAGATTTAGAAACAGATCTACCCCGATGAACTACTACTCAATATGAAAAGACATCTTGGAGAGCTGAGCACAATTTGTTTTTAAACCAACTGATGTTACATTAAAACACCTATACAAACACACACACACATACACACTACCAGTCAACATTTTGGACACACAAAATTATTCAAGGATATTCCTTTATATTTAATATAGCGTAAGCCAAATGGGATGGTGTATCACTGCAGAATGCTGTGGTAGCAATGCATGTTGAGTGAGCCTTGAATTCGGAATTAAATGTTCACCCGCAAAGCACCCCCATGCCATCACACGTCCTCCTTCATTCTTCACTGTGGGAATCACACATGCTGAGATCATATTCATCCACTGTCTCTCACAAAGAAATAGCGGTTGGAACCAAAAATCTCAAAGTTGGAAGTATCAGACTGAAGGACAGTTTTCCAGAGGTCTAATGTCAGTTTCTTGGCCCCTGCAAGTCTCTTCTTATTCCTTCAGTAGTGTTATCTTTGCAGAAAATCAACTATAAATGCCTGATTCATGCAGTCTCAACTTCAGCAAACAAGCAAGTTTATTTATATAGCACAATTCATACATAGAAGCAATTGAATGTGCTTTACAATCAAAGAAAAATATAAAAATGCAATAGAATAAAAAAAGTCTGATTGTTACAATTCTCTAACCCCCCTTCTGGGTGACTCCCAATCCCGGTATCTAAAATCCTTGCAATCCAGCGCAAGGATGAACCTGTCAGTTCCTTCGGGAGATAAGGTCTGCATCAACGTCTTACCTGGCTATTTCCATGGCGACATTTATGCCATGTCTGTACATGCATTTATTATTCATCCACAAAAAATTACAGTTCCTAAAACTATTTACTGAACCACCCCAGAATCTCAATCCTTACCCTCCAGCACTTGGATAAACTTGTCATTCCTTTTGTGAGAAAATACCCTACATCGATGTCTAAACAGCAGCACAAGAACTTGCATTATCCATCATCAGCAGATTGTTACATTTACACAGAGGTAATTCCTCTGATAGCAGACAAATGGTTGATGCTGAAATGTGCCCATTACTTATTACTTTATTTTGGGCTGTAATCCTCTAGAGGCAGTAAATTGGTAATTTCTGAGGCACTAAAGAATTTATACTCTGCAGCAAAGGTAACTCTGGGTCTTCCTTTCCTGTGGTGGTCACCATGAGAGCCTGTGTCATTATAGTGTTTGATGGTTTTCGCGCCTGCACTTGAAGAACCATTCAAAGTTTTCACACTTTCCAAACTGACAGACCTTCATGTCTCTTTGCTTATTTGAGCTGTTCTTGCCATAAAATGGGCTACTACACTATAGACCAGTGTTTCTCAATCCTGCTCCTGGATGCCCCCCTGCCCTGCATGTTTTAGATCTCTCCCTGCCCTAGCATACCTGATGTAGCTTATGAAGGGCTTCATAATGAGCTGATCATTTGAATGAGGTGTGACAGAGCAGGGAGAGATCAAAAACAGGCAGGGGAATTGGGCACCTAGGAGCAGAGTTGAGAAACACTGGTATAGACAATTGTTGGTCTTCGTTATACCAACCCTACCTTGTCACAACACAAATGAATTGTCTCAAATGATTTAAGAAGGAAAGACATTCCACAAATTAACTTTTCACAAGGCATACTTGTTAATTGAAATGCATTTCAAGTGGCTACCTCATGAAGCTGGTTAAAAGAATGCAAAGAGTGTGCAAGGCGGTGATCAAGGCAAAGGGTGGCTACTTTGAAGAATCTACTATTTGAAATGTATTTTATGCACTATTTAGCACTTTTTGGTTACTGCATGATTTCATGTGTTATTTCAGTTTTGATGTCTTCATTATTCTACAATTTGGAAATTTGTAAAACTACAGAAATACCCTTGTGTCCTAACTTTTGACTGGTATTGTATGTAAGATGTTCAGATGATCGCTAGAGGCACAAAAATAAGGCCACATAAAAGTGGATGAATTTCCGCTTTAAGTTAACATACTGTTTAGGAAAGCAACATAAACATTCTAGATAATCTTCAGTATGGCAGCCTATGTAGAGGAAATGCGTTGACATCATTCAAAAGGCAGAATTTAATGTAGCTCGAAAAACAGCCTCAGGAGGCTTCCTTAGTCAAACGTGCTTTGAGATATAAAAAACACAACAACATTTTTTGTTCTTTGTAAAATCCCCAGGGGCACGAGGACTGTAAAAGTGGTCAGATGACAAACGTCTCATGCCATCTTGAACACAGTACTGGAGCTTGGCTGCTCTACTACCAAAGGAAACTGTCACAGGACTGAAATATTTGGTAAATTCCTCAGTGCTGAATAACCAAAGAACTTTCACAATAGAGGTGAAGCAGTTAGTGATTCCCGGATTTCTCCACAAAGGTGACTGTAGTGTAGCCATTTCAAAACATTTTTCAATCAAACATTTGAATATCACAGATTTAAAGAATGACTGAAGACATCTAAGAGCATAACTCCAATGAAAGAAACTGTTATGATGCCAAACATGAGAGAAAATGAAATAGGCCTATGCATGTCAAAAACAATTCACATCTCATCAGCAATCAAAAACAAGGTTACTGGCAGGCGGCCCTGCCTAAACGCTACAACCCGTTTATGCTACAACCCATTCACGCATGTTTGATGCAGGCATCTGGTTAACATTGACTGATCATATATCAGGTTTCTGACAGGATCCTTGATACCGTACGTCAGATAACAAGGCAGTTAGCGGATCGCCATCACCTGGCTGATGCTGGCTGAGTGAGAGTGATGCTTATGGTCTTTGACGAAGAGAAGAAGTGGCAACAGAAAGATGACTAGTAATTAGGTAAATGGGATGATGTGATAGCGTTCAATCACTGCTAAATCATCTGTGTTCTCTTCTGGCCTGATCATGGAATAGAGCTGGGAGCCACTGGGCTGTAAAAAAATGGCAGCATGAGCTGTGAGGGGAGCTCATCATTTTCAATCTAGTATAACACAATATGGTGCTCCGACAGTTGGTATATAGACCTAGCTAAACTAGTCAACTGCAACTTCGATTACACAGGTCTAGATAAAGCATTCGACCCTGTTAAAAATATATTCTTTAGGCCTAATCAGTAAGAAATGCTTAAGTGTATAATATCACACCATCAACTATATAGTACACATTATGAATTAATCCATATAACCAAAAACTTTGCTGGCTAAAACCTTCAGTATCTTTATCCTCATTATCCTAAGTCTGAAATAAAACAGTTTACGGTTAAATGCATCTGGTTGATTTTCGAAGTATGCATCCATGCATCCGTTTTGGGTCGGGATAGACAAACACATTTGCAGGCTACAACATACAACCTAGTGGCCCTGTAGAGCCTCATGGACCCTGTTATTTTATGTTTCCAAACGCCTGTGTCACCCATATTCAACAACAATGGCCTGTTGGGTGAATTCCAGAATGATAAGAAATAATGGTGATCAAAGAACATCCGTGCAAGGAATTAGCATATTGGGATGGCCAGGTGGCATTATACAAGGTGGTACTCAATAAAATTAGGTGTCAGATGTTGGAAAGGCAGTTGTTCCGCAGATCAACACAGCTTTTTTTAATCTACATTAAAGTCTATTTTGGATCCACAAGTTCCTGAGTCTTTGCATCTTTTTGGCTAGAGATCTGAAGAGTTTTCCACAACATATACACTAGTAACGTTATAGTAAGCCTTAACTAAAACTGTATACGGTTATATTGTGAATTTTCAGGCATGGAAAAGTTCATCTTCAGTCTGGCTAGAATTTGCTCAAGTCTTATGAGTATTCCTCGGAAGATAGATAGTAAGCCTATTACTGGCTAGTAAGCTGTAAAAACAGCCAGTGGCAAAAGCCATACAGTTCATGGACTCGATGATGGATGAGGTACATTTAATAAGAAACATTAGTCAGTTTAACACAATGCTCAATGGTGTCTAGCAACTGTTGAAACATGTAATGCTGTAGCGTAGTGGTTAAAGACAGTGCCTTTCACATAGAAGACCTAAGTTTGAATCTGTTGACAACAATTATTAAATTGTATTTGTGGGCCGCAATAAAAAAAAACAAAAAAACCTACATTAACTATTCCAGTAAGTTAGTGGATTCTGGTAAAGCCTATTACTGGCTAATATGAGGTTAAAATGGCCAGTGGCAAACACACAGTTCATAGACACTATTTGTGGGGGAGGTAAACTTAGTAAGAAATATTGGTCAGTTTAACCGCATCAATATCATTCACGTATGGCTAATTAGATGTTGAAACAGCCAGTACAGCAAAATAGGATTTGTTCAGGGTAAACACAAAAGGCTATACCAATACCCATCATACGCACAGCTCTGTAGTGTATTGGTTAATGACACAGTCTTCCACGTGGGCGACTTGGGTTTGAATCTTGAGAGGGCAGCACTTTCTATTGCAGGCTGCCTGAACAAGGCTTGCCTGGTTTCTTGTTTTATTACACATATTTGGACACACTTCTTTAGAGTACTTTTTCAACAGTTCCATGTTTGGTGGGCTTTCTTAAATTCACAGACAGCTTTGAGGTCTCCCATTGCATTCAGATAGGACTGAGACATGGGATTTGACAAGGGCTCAGCCATTCCATAACGATCCATTTCTTATTATTGAGCCATTCTTTTTTGGCTTTGCTTGTGTGTTCTGGATCAATGTCCTGTTGCAATATTCATGTTCAGTTCAGCTTTTTGACAAATGGCCTCACAATCATTTCAAGAACTGTCTGGCACAATCTGGACTTTGCGGTTGACACAATAATTACAAGTTGAACAGAACCCTGAGGCATAAAAGCAGAAAAATCAAAAGTCTTCTGTTTGAAGTGTTTAACTGAACAAAAATGGCATCTGGCACTACAGGCAGACAACGCCACATTTGACACATCTGTTGGGGGGTACATTGTTCCAGTAGTTTTTTTCCAGTAGATCTTTACCGGGGTGTCATTTGGTAAAAGTTCGTTAAAAAAATTTAGAGCAGAAACTCCTTCCTTCCAGACAATGTAGTTTGTGCAGTCTAACAGTTGACTCATGCACTTTGATATTGATTGTGGCAAGAGAGGCCTGTAGATTGCTTGATGTTACCATGGGGTTCTTAAAGACTTCTAATGAAAATCTATTTGTCAACTTTTGGCCTAAATTTGGTAGATTACCAGCGGCCTGGAATTTTCTCCGTCTGTATCTGATGATCCGCCACAGAGTGGAATTATGTACTCTGAATTGCTTGGAAATGGCTTTGTAACTCCACTCAGACTCAAGGGTATCAATAATCTTTCTTCTGAGGGCTTTATAAAGGTTGTTTTATCTTAGCATGTGTTACCACATACCATATATGAAGATCAAACAAGAACAATTATACACTCACCTAAAGGATTATTAGGAAAACCATACTAATACTGTTTGACCCCCTTTCGCATTCAGAACTGCCTTAATTCTAAATGGCATTGATTCAACAAGGTGCTGAAAGCATTATATAGAAATGTTGGCCCATATTGATAGGATAGCATCTTGCAGTTGATGGAGATTTGTGGGATGCACATCCAGGGCACGAAGCTCCCGTTCCACCACATCCCAAAGATGCTCTATTGGGTTGAGATCTGGTGACTGTGGGGGCCATTTTAGTACAGTGAACTCAATGTCATGTTCAAGAAACCAATCTGAAATGATTCGAGCTTTGTGACATGGTGCATTATCCTGCTGAAAGTAGCCATCAGAGGATGGGTACCTTGCTGGCCATAAAGGGATGGACATGGTCAGAAACAATGCTCAGGTAGGCCGTGGCACTTAAATGATGCCCAATTGGCACTAAGGGACCTAAAGTGTGCCAAGAAAACATCCCCCACACCATTACACCACCACCACCACCAGCCTGCACAGTGGTAACAAGGCATGATGGATCCATGTTCTCATTCTGTTTACGCCAAATTCTGACTCTACCATCTGAATGTCTCAACAGAAATCGAGACTCATCAGACCAGGCAACATTTTTCCAGTCTTCAACTGTCCAATTTTGGTGAGCTCTTGCAAATTGTAGCCTCTTTTTCCTATTTGT
>JACXGJ010015002.1:0-14104 GCA_016801105.1 Esox niger
ATCTGGCATGCATTTTACATACACAAAGTCACAGGGAAATCTGGCAGGCATTTTACATACACAAAGTCACAGGGAAATCTGGCAGGCATTTTACATACACTAAGTCACAGGGAAATCTGGCATGCATTTTACATACACCAAGTCACATGGGAAATCTGGCATGCATTTTACATACACAAAGTCACAGGGAAATCTGGCATGCATTTTACATACACAAAGTCACAGGGAAATCTGGCATGCATTTTACATACACAAAGTCACAGGGAAATCTGGCATGCATTTTACATACACAAAGTCACATGGGAAATCTGGCATGCATTTTACATACACAAAGTCACGTGGGGAATCTGGACTTTTTGCTAATTCATATATTTGTTTGTATCCTTACTCCCCTATCCATTAAACCTTTCTTTTCCTCTCTCTTTCCCTCTCTTCTTTTCTCTTTTTGTCCCTCTTTCTCTCTTCAACTATCTCTTTTCCACTGTCTCCCTCTCTGTTTCCCTCTTCCTCTCTCGACCACATGCTTCGTGGATTCTCAGTTCCTCAGAGCGCTTGGCCATGGACCAGCGTTGCACTCATTTTTTTTATGATCCCCGCTTTATGGTTTATTTAAAAAGTAACAGTCCCTTTATAGGTCGTTAAAGGAGAAATAAAAAGGCAGCAGACGGCTGTGCAGTTGATTGAAGAGAGGATAGAGGGTGGCAGACGCCAGCCAGGTACGCGCGGTGTATCATTCCAGGCCAGGGGTTGTGACCTCCTGGTCAGTCACTGTGTTTACCTGGAGATTATTAAAGAGGTGTTTACACCTCAATTCACCTCAGTACGCTGAGCTGGAGAAGAATGACAGCCAAACAGACACACCTACCCAGAAACGCAGCTAAGAGCCTATTAAAACTGCATACATTTTCGTGAACGCATTATCATTTTAATAACGTTAACATGATATGTGAATTTGATTTTCGAATCAAACTAACGACGAGAAGCTCACTTTGTTGTGAGGGGAAACACGCGCGCTGCTCTTTGGCCAGACCAACAACCTGGAAGATGCATGAACACACTGACAATGTGGTCTACCTGGTACCTGGTAAATAACATGGGGTTCTTCTTTCAAGCATGTGCCATTGCTAGTGACCAAGGAAATGTTTCGGTGCCAATGTGAGATGCTTTCAGTCAGTTGCAATCACTAACCAGCTCTTAGGGCAGTGACAAAACACGCGAACCACATGCAGTAAAATTAGAACTGAATATTAACTAGAAAAGTCATTACCTTAAAACAAAAAAGTGTCTTGTGTGGAGAAAGGACCTGGAAGAGCGGGGAGCCAGGGCCATTATCCACTGGCCCAGGTAATATGATCAACCCTCTGACCAGCCTCCCAGCACCACCATCCAACACAGCAAAAGAAAAGGGGAAGCTGAGAGAGATGTCACTTTTCCCAACGGCAATTGTTATTCCTTTTATTCCTAATTCTGTTTAAGCGGCTGGAAGGACTTACGGAACCGGTCTTCCTTCATCACCACTCTTTCCACTCTGAAACATGTTGAGCAAGACCTGGTATTTTGATCTTAGCAGCTGCAGAAATATTGCAGGGATAGTAACTGTCCCACTTCAGTTGGTGATGTGAGACATGGGCCATTAAATCATTCATTGGAATAAATTGTCCTCACTTTACCAGATTTGGCAATAGATGATATACTTGTCAGGACTTCTGGTTGTCAAAGTTTTGTAACACAGACACACGGAACACACACAAATAAACACATCACATTAGCAGTATTTTTATAACAGTACTAGAACCCTCAGTTCTAACTCCCTCCACCACAATCGTTTCTCTTAGTCTGTGGGTGTGCATCACTAAGAGATGTGATTGTCTTGTCCTGCGTAAGAACACAGTGCAGAGTGTTCATGTACTCACAAACTGTATTTGAGTGTGTAAGTCATCAAGGCAGTGTGGTCACTCACTTCCTGATTTATAATGTCTCTTAGCCGAATAGTTTCCATTTGGAGAATTGGTAATATATGTACCATTTGTAAAGAAAACATGAGTGAGCAGGATAAACACGACTTTTCTTTGTTATGGGATTCACATTCAACTGTAGGTCATAACAGAATGGCACATTCATAAAACAAAACATGGCAAAAAAGATTATATGAAATGACCCCTGTTCAAAAGTCTGCATACCCTTAGTGCATAATACTGTGTATTGCCCCTTTCAGCGTCAATGACAACATGACGTCTTTTGTAATTGTCTGTGAGGTCTTGAATTCTTGCAGGTGGAATAGCTGTCCATTCATCTTTGCAAAAGGCCTCCAGTTCATGCAAAATCTCATGTTATCGTGCATGAACCGCACGTTTGAGATCTGCCCAGAGTGGCTCAATGATATTAAGGTCAGGAGACTGTGATGGCCACTCCAGAACCTTCATCTTTTTCTGCTCTAAACACTGGAGGGTCATCTTGGCCTTGTGGTTAGGGTAATTGTCATGCTGGAAAGTCTAAGAGCGTCGCATGTGCTGCTTTCATGCAGAAGAATGCAAATTGTCTACCAGTATTTTTTGATAACATGCTGCATTCATCTTGCCATCAATTTTCACAAGATTCCCTGTGCCTTTAGAGCTCACACACACCCAAAAAACATCTGTGAGCCACAATCATGCTTCACAATGGGGATGGTATTCTGTACACTACAGGCCTTGTTGACCCCTCTCTAAACATAGCTCTGATGGTTGTGACCATGAAGCTCTATTTTGGTGCAGGTGTGTTAAGGTGTTGTCGGGCATAATGTAACCAGGCTTTTTTGTGGCATTGGTGCAGTAAAGGCTTCTTTCTGGCAACTCGACCATGCAGCTCATTTTTGTTCAAGTATCGTCTTATTGTGCTCCTTGAAACAACCACACCGTCTGTTTCCAGAGCAGCCTGTATTTCTCCTTGAGGTTACTTGTGGGTTTTCTTTGTATCCAGAACAATTCATCTGTCAGTTTTGTCTGACATCTTTCTTGGCCTACCTGATGTTCCACTTCTTAATAAGCGATTGAACAGTACTGACTGGCATTTGCAAGGCTTTTGATATCTTTTTGTATCCTTTTCCATCTTTATAAAGATCCATTACCTTTTTACGATTTTCACCTGTGTGTCTCCTTGTGTGTCTGTAACAAGGCCAAATATTCAAGGGTATGTAAACTTTTGATCAGGGCCATTTGGGTGATTTCTGTTATCATTATGATTTAAAAAGGAGCTAAACAACTATCTGATAATATAGGGCTTCATATGATTACAATCTTTAATAAAATATTTTTTGCATGATTAGTCATATTTTCCAAATCAATGCCAAAATGTCATAATTTCTGCCACTGTATTCAAGCTTATAGCAAACAACACTGTAGCTGAATCCACGTCAAATGCTGTTTTCTTTAGTAATATAATTTTTAACCAGTGATTCAAAACTCATGTGAAAAGGTGAAACCTGAACTAATCTTTTTTTCTTTATCTAAGACCAAAATGTTATTTTACTATTTTCAGCAGTCGAGCAAACGTGACCTAAAACTGGGATAATGGTTTAGGTCAGGTTTTCCCAAACCTCCTCTGGACACATCAAAATATCTAGCATTATTGTTTTAACACTAAACTGTCACACCTGTCAATTAGTCAAAAGACTGATACTTAGTTGAATTTAATCCAGGGTGATAGTTAAGGGTTGAAAGAAAACAGTGAAACAACTATAGGGAGGCCTGGGAAACCCTCTTGTATGTTACAAGCAGCAAGTAATAAATTGTATTATTTATCATAGAGATCTTGGTGGCAATAAAGCCAACTAACAGCAGTATATGATCCTTCTGTGCTTTTACCACGCTGCTATTTGCCCTCGTGTGCACAGCAAGGGTATCACATTATCAAAAGGTGTACATGGATTAAAAATCATCCCGAAAAAATACAGCTCCACCCGTGCACGTAGATCTACGCATGTTATCTATGAAGCGGCCTTCATTACAGTCTCATTAGTGATAATGAGAGACCGTCACTCTGCCAATTTACATCTCTAATCTGATATTAGCATTAGCCAACGGGGCCAGGGGAATAAACACACACACACACACACACACACCACAGCATGTGTATATCAGCACCAGTACCCTCTGTTGTAACTCTCTCCACCACAACCTTTTCTTCTATAATCACCATCAGCAGTTAGTATGTGGGAGTGGGAGGTGCCACTGTCCTCTCAGCTTTGCGGGTCACGTTCTGTAATTACATTAGCGTCATTATTCTCAGCTGACATTTCCTCACAGTTAATCATTTCCATTTGGTGAACTGGTCCAGGTCAGCGTGTTCCTGTGTGCATTTGAGGGAGGGAGTGGGTTGGGGGGAGTGGATGGGAGGGTGGGAGCCATGAGTATGATGCCTGGTGTGTGTGGTTGCTAATCTGTGTTCAGTACTATCCTTGTTAGTTGAGTGGCGAATTGACATCTTCTTAGAGCTGAATGGAAGAAAACAATCTTTGCACTGACAAGATAGTTTTGTGTAACCACAAACACTACAAATGATCCGTGCCTTATCATCCAATCACAGGTTAGTATCTCGGAAAATCACCTGCATACCAAACTGCACCCTGTTCCCTTTGCCTTGCGTTGGGGTCCCGTCCCAAATGAGTGCACTAAATAGTGAATAGGATGCCTTTTGGGCCAACTCGGTCGACTGTGCTGTTTCATTTGTGCTGCTAAAGGTGTGAAATTAAGACACTTATTGTGTGTTTGTGATGTGTTAGATCTCTGAAAGGACTGGAGTCTAAATATAGAATGGGTTCTGTAGTCAACACGTGTGTGTGTGTGTGTGTGTGTGTGATTACACATTAATAACCTGGTTGAGACAGAAAATTCCCACAAGGATACATTGACCTTAAAGGGACATTTTACCGGTCCCCACAAGGATAGAGGCTATTTCTGGTTCATGGGTTAGTTTTAAAGTAACAGTTACAGTTTGTGTAAGTGGTTCGTTTTGGTTTAGGATCAGGTTTCTGGGTAAAGTTGTGGTTTAGGGATTTTTGTTGTTGTTGTGTGCATCTGAGTGTTTGTGTGTGTGAGGGGGTGGAGTCGGGATGCTACCTTTCTCCCTCCGCCTCCAACCTCCAACCTCCTGCCTCCTGCCTCCTGCCTCCTGCCTCTTCATTTCATCTGGTTTTACGAAAGAAAGAAAGGACAGAGGGAAGTGGAGAGAGGGGTGAAAATAATGGGAGAGAAAAGAGATGGGTTAGAGAGAGGGGAGTTAAATAGTGGGAGGGGTTAAGAGAACACTAAAAAGAAAGGGGTTGGAAGGAGGTGCAGAGAGGAATGTGTAATATAGAGGGGGTTTAACGAGAAAGGGTGAGGAGAGGGGGGTTAAAGACAGTGGTAGAAAGAGAGGGGGAGGGAGTAGGGAGAGAGAGGGGGAGTTATGTGTGAGGGCTGAGATAAAGAGGGAGTAGCGACAGAGGGACGAGAGAGACAGAGGGTGGAGAGAGAGGGGTCATGGTCCCCTACAGTCCTATTAGTCATAATGAGAGACTGTCATTTTGCCAATTTACATCTGTAATCTGATATTAGCTTCAACCACTGGGGCCAGAGGACTAAACCCACACACAGAGACACACGCACACATGCACATTTACATCACCACACACTCCTTTGTGCCGACGTCCAGGGGGAGAGCAGCTATTACAGTACAACTGAAAAGAAGAGAACTACAGAATACAGGGAAGCCAGACAGTTAAATTCATGGCTTTCTTCATTGGTTCCCGTGACATTTCAACTAAGGCTTTGAGAACATGTAACAGGAATCTGAAGCGCCAGGCAGAGTGGATGGGGAAGCTACTCATCCAAAGTCTTTCGAGTGATTTGTATCTGTTTCTGCTTCGTTTCCTCACCCAAAAACACTTCTTCTCATCCACCACTTCCCTCTCCGAGTCTCCATCTTCCTCTCCTGTTCCCTTGACTCTCCCAATTAAAAGTCAGTTTGTTGCGGTTCTGGTTCCCTGCAGATGGAGAGGCTGCTCTTTCAAACCCTTGAATGTGGGCCTCCACCATAGGCACTGAGAAGCTTACATAAGCCCGAGGAGATGTTTTTTGGTAACACTGTGTACAGTACATGGAAGTCTCTGTCAATACAGTTGATCCCATTAAAAACACTTCTCCTTCAGGATGGGGAATCTTTTCACTGTAACACCATATTAAGTCTTTGTCAATATAATTTATCCCATTAAAAGCACACAATTTTTCATCAGCATGCAGAATCATTTCACTGTAAAAACACACACACACACACACACACACACACACCAGTTCTCTTTCATACAGTCCATATCCCATTCAAACATTCAAAGTGTATATATTTATCATGAGCCAGACTATATGGGTATTGTTCCTGCTTGTTACATCTGCTTGTTTACGTTCTACACTGATATTAGTGTATGATCCACACAAAAGTCAGACTTTTGTGTTAATCTTAACACTGAATCGGGTCCATTATGTTCTCACAGTCATTGCTACAGCTCAGTGGAAATGCCCATCCGCGCTTAGCCGACTGTTTAGTATGGCCAGCTTATGTTTCACTATGGCATTAAAGGCTCAAGCAGCGGCATCTAATCCAACGTTAAGTAATGACATTCTTAGCTAACCGTCCAGAACATCTAGAAACTAGTCAGTTCGGCAGAAGCGGCATTTATGAACACTTAAATAGTAACTCTGGTGTCTTTTCTTTTTACGCAGGGAGGAAATATAAATATAGAAAAATGGAGAGGCAGATGGAGGTAGAGATGAGAGAGGGATGTAGAGTAGATGGGATGAGGAGACAGATGAGATGGGAAATGAGTCAGGAAGGAGGATGAGGTCTCCATACTGCTAAGGGGGCAGGGCCATGGGCCTTATCCCACATGCTCAGGGTCTTTATCCACTTGGCCGCCTCAACCGTCTTTCATTTGACAACACTGACACTTCCAGTGGAGGCTCATTGGGAATGAATGGAAAGTTACCAATGACTCGTTTCATCCCTGCAATCAGGCTTCATTTAAAACGTGACCAGTCCTCACGGCATGACTCCGCCGAATGACACTGCCCACATTTCCCAGCATACCGCTCCTCCAGTCCATGATGAACTTTAATGTTTAATTTCAGACACTGTCTTGTGTGTTAATAAACCAACAAATACTAATGTGCAATTATCCAAGTTTAACAATTGAATGTTGAAGCATTTTTCATTGTGTATCAGTAAATGATGGTGATTTCTCTCTTTAGTTTTTATATTTTCTGTGTATACTTGTACCTCTCACCCGTATTCTGTCAATATCTATCATTCTGTCTTAATAATTATAGGCGCGCGTCTCATTCATTCTTTCAGTACTCTCTTATGTGTGTGTGCCCTCACGCACATGTGTGTGCACGTACGTAAGCATGCATGCGTTGTATGCCTCATTCTCTGCCTCTCTGTTTCCCCCCAGGATCTCATGTATAATGTATGTAGTCGCTCATGAATATGCTAATGAGGCAACTTGCAGGGAGAGGTGAGAGGGCTTCCCCTGTTCTATTCTTACATTCATCTGACGAGAGAAAGAGACAGTGAAGAAAAGAGAGAGAGAGACAGGTAGGGAAAAGAGAGAAAGACAGAGGAAAAGAGAGGAAGAGAAGTAAAGGTTGAGAGGAGCAGAGCGATATTGTGTGTAGATGAGTGCAGAGGGGTTTGTGAAATTCCCTTGCATTCAACAAAAAGGCTTTGTGTAAGAGTAACTTACACACAACAGAGATAAGTGTAAGGATGGGGGATATAGGTGCCATTGTTCTAGATATTAAATGAGTCAGTCATGCTGCGGGACAGACAGAAGTGAGATTGAAACAGATGAGTGAGGAAGAGGGAGGTAGGGGAGGATAAGATTAAAATAATTGTTGTTGTCACACTATGTCCATGGCTTTCAAGGATGTAGGCAAACCTTATAATTGAGTGTTTTCCTCCCACTTGGTTATGCTTATTTAAAGTGTTGTTACTATTATTTTTGTATTTCATTGTTACCATTATATCAGTCTTAGTTGTTTTTATGTAGCTCATTACAGCATGGCTCTTGCAATGCTAGGGTTTAGGGTTTGGGTGCTTCCCATGGGGGCCGGTTTAAAAATGTTTGCACTCACTACTATAATTCAATCCTGATATTGTAGATTGTACATTGTTTTAGTATTTCATTGTTTCCATTATATTGGTCATAGTTGCTACTATTATTTCAGTATTATATTTTTAACATTCTTTCAGAATTAGTTTCCACTATTACCATAATTTTATAATAGTTAAAACTAATTTTATAGTTACCATTATTTCAGTCTTAATGTTTATCAATATTTTAGTACTCCCCTTGCTTCAACTTGAAGGCCTGGCAACTGAGACATAATGCAAACGTATCAGGCCTTCAAGTTGACACTAAAACCTTTAGAATACACTATTTTAGACAAAAGTATAAGGCGCATGATGTAAAAAGCAACCTCCAAACAGACAGAGAAGGGGAAAAAGCGAGAGAAAATTAATCCAACTGAAGCTAACAAACTAGCTAACTCACTTCAAAAGCAATTCATCTTCAAAGTTGCGTAACATGAAAACCCTTTTTTTCGCCACATCAAAACCCACCAGACAGCTGAGGGATCTGTCTTTCCCTCCCTCTTTCTCTCCCTACCCCTCTCCTCCTCTCCTCCTCTTTCCTCTCTCTTCTCATGGACACACATTAAAGAGGCTTCATCCACCTCCTCTGTCACTAGTGTTCCATCCTGGAGTATGTGTGTGTCTGGGCTAATGTGAATTAGTTCACTGTGTGTGTGTGTGTGTGTGTGTGCACATGTGCTTGCAAGTTTGTGTGTGTGTTTCTTTCTGAGTGTGTGTGTGTGTTTAGGGGGTAGATGTGTGAGTGCATTGGAGGGGGGTCTCCTCCTGGCACCCTCTGGGCAGAGAGACTGCCAGGGGGCAGCTGATGATTCAGCATCTGTCTCTGTGGTTATGTAAGTCTGGAGACATGGGCAGACTGAGGCTGGGAAAGAGAAGAGAGGGAGGTGAGGAAGGGGAGAGAGAGAGAAGGGAGGGAGAAGACAAAGTGAGAGATTTGAGAGAGGAGACAGTTCAGCAGTGGCATAGACATGAAGAAAAAAACAGTCAGGAAGACAGACAGACAGAAGTGCAGGCATACATGCAAGTAAACACACCCTCCCTGCATGCTACAATGTAGGGACATTGTCCACAATGTTTTCCCCAGCTGAAGGTTGTCAGTAGCCGGGGGCAGAGACGCTGGGTCACTCCGACACAAAGAGGTAGAGGGCAGGATTGTGTCTGTCTGTCTGTCTGTCTGTCTGCATGCCTGCCTGTCTGCCTGCCTGTGTGCATGAGAGATAACAAGCTATTTTCAGCTAAGGTTTTTCTTATTCTTAGATTTTTATAATTCCACCGTCATTTTACCATGTAAGCCAACTGAGAATAATTTATTGTTGGCACTGATGACCTGGTTGAATGCATAACATGTGAAAGAAAACACTAAATTACACACAGAGTACTATGTAAGAGTAAAAAAAATGACCAATAAAATACATCATATTTCAGCTCCCTCCAAAGATTTTCTATTGGGTTCAGGTCTGGAGACTGGCTAGGCCACTCCAGGACCTTGAGATGCTTCTTACAGAGCCACTCCTTAGTTGCCCTGGCTGTAAGTTTCGGGTCATTGTCATGCAGGAAGACTCAGCCACGATCCATCTTCAATGCTCTTACTGAGGGAAGGAGGTTGTTGGCCAAGATCTCATGATACATGGCCCCATCCATCAACCCCTCAATATTGTGCAGTCGTCCCCTTTGCAGAAAAGCATCCCCAAAGAATGATGTTTCCACCTCCATGCTTCACGGTTGGGATGGTGTTCTTGGGGTTGTACTCATCCTTCTTCATCCTCCAAACACGGCGAGTGGAGTTTGGACCAAAAAGCTCTATTTTTGTCTCATAAGACCTTCTCCCATTACTCTTCTGGATCATCCAGATGGTCATTGGCAAACTTCAGACATGCCTGGACATGCGCTGGCTTGAGCAGGGGGACCTTGCCTGCGCTGCAGGATTTTAATCCATGACGGCGTAATGTGTTACTAATGGTTTTCTTTGATACTGGTCCCAGTTCTCTTCAGATCATTGACCAGTTCCTGCCATGTAATTCTGGGCTGATCCCTCACCTTCCTCATGATCATTGATGCCCCACAAGGGGAGATCTTGCATGGAGACCCAGACCGAGGGAGACTGACCGTCATCTTGAACTTCTTCCATTTTTCTAATAATTGTGCCAACAGTTGTTGCCTTCTCATCAAGCTGCTTGCCTATTGTCCTGTAGCCCATCCCAGCCTTGTGCAGGTCTACAATTCTATCCCTGATGTCCTTACACAGCTCTCTGGCCTTGGCCATTGTGGAGAGGTTGGAGTCTGTTTGATTGGATGTGTGGACAGGTGTCTTTTTAAAGGTAACAAGTTCAAACAGTTGCAGTTAATACAAGCAATGAATGGAGAACAGGAGAACAGAAGAAAAACAAACAGGTCTGTGAGAGCCAGAATTCTTACTGGTTGGTAGGTGATCAAATACTTATATCATGCAATAAAATTCTAATTAATTATTGAAAAATCATACAATGTGATTTTCTGGATTTTTAGATACCATCTCTCACAGTTGAAGTTTACCTATGGTAAAAATTACAGACCTCTACATGCTTTGTAAGTAAGAAAACCTGCAAAATCAGCAGTGTATCAAATACTTGTTCTCCCCGCTGAATATAGCTGGCACGTATCATCCAAATGAAAACCAGGAGTCACTGTGCCTTGGCACCTATCATCCATATGAAAACCAGGGGTGACTGTGCCCTGGCACCTATCATCCAAATGAAAACCAGGAGAGACTGAGCCCTGGCACCTATCATCCAAATGAAAACCAGGAGTGACTGAGCCCTGGCACCTATCATCCAAATGAAAACCAGGAGAGACTGAGCCCTGGCACCTATAATGCAAATGAAAACCAGGAGAGACTGAGCCCTGGCACCTATCATCCAAATGAAAACCAGGAGAGACTGAGCCCTGGCACCTATAATGCAAATGAAAACCAGGAGAGACTGAGCCCTGGCACCTATCATCCAAATGAAAACCAGGAGAGACTGAGCCCTGGCATTGGATCTGTGGTTATGCAAATTCCACCTATAGAAATATCTGATGGAAATCAAATCAGTTAATCAACAGTTATTTTGACAAATAATAAATGTTCTTTCCCTCTTCTCAATAGCACGTAGTAGGAGACTTAGCTGCGGCTAGAGTTAAATCAGCAGGAACTACAGTGACAATAACCACCAGACTAGAAACCATGAAACCAGATCAGCCTCCTGGAATTTAACAGGGCAGATCTCCAGAAGGGAATGGGCTTTGTGCCGTCTAACTGCCTTCTGAAGCCCCCAGGGCCAGAGTACGCATCAAAACTGATGCCAGTTTCGAAATTCTGAAACAGCAAGAATTCAGCCCCTTTCATTAGAGCAGTGCTCCTTCCTGAAACACAGTGCAAGGAAGTGAAAGCAACCTGGAATAATACGTACCTGTTTGGCTGACACCAACCCCTAACCATTAGCACCCCACTGGGGAACAACTGAGGCTCCGACCCCTACTATAGCAGCTCCAAACTGTGGGAAGGCAGCCAGTGAACAGCTGTCTGGATTGTGGTTTTCCAATTCTAATGGCACTGACTGATGATGTCACCCACATGCTAAAATAATATATTGGAATATTTTAAATAAGATGGAAGCACATTTAAATATATTGGTGGAAAGTATATCTAAAAAACATAATTGTAATTTATAATAATAGGGAAATAAAACTGTAAAATACACCTGATAACCAACTGTTTTGTTATTTTCATACTTCCTGTATAGTTAAATATATCGACATATAAGTCTATATTTTGATATCTTTCATTTAAATACATAATATGTAAATACACTAACATACATTTTCATGATCTGTTGAGGGCAACGACATTCAAGAATTTTATTTGTGGGCTGCAAAAAAACTACCTCATACAGCTGTGCAACTACTTATGAGACATTCCACGATGAAAAGGTTAATTATCGTCACCTTTATTGATAGTTATTGTATCAAAATCATTCACGAGTGACAGTTGTTATGCCATCAAAGAAAAAAATACTCTTCTTATGCTATGAAATGAAATAGCTTTGGCAGACTCGCCAGCAATTGCTCAATTCTTGACTATTTCAGTAAGTTAGCTGACACCAATGAAGCCTATAACTGGCTAAAACACTGTTACAACGTCCAGTGGCAAATGCCATACAATTCACAGACGCTATTTGTGGTAGAGGTAATCTTAGTAGGAAATGTTGGTCAGTTTAACTGTATCAATATAATTCACAAATGGCCAATTAGCCGTTGAAACGGCCAGTGGCAAATGTGGATTTGTTCAGGGTAAACACAAGAGGCTGTACTGACACCCATGACATGTTCAGCTCTGTGGTGTTGACACAGCCTTTCACGTGAGCAACCTGGGTTTGAATCTCGAGAGGGTAACACTTTATATTGCATTCCGGCTGAACTAGGCTTGTCTGGTTTCTTGTTTCCAGAGCTGTATATACATGACAAAGATATATTGTTCTGGTGTGGGAAATTTCATTGCATAGTTGGATGAGGATCTCCATTCAGTTGTGAAACCTCATGAGTGGTTTGAGAAGCATTGGAATAGTGAAAGAGATTTAGCGAGCGAGTGAGCTTTGGGGGTAGATGTGGCCAGGATTGGAGCTTTGGGGGGTAGAGGTAGCCAGGGTTGGAGCTTTGGGGGGTAGAGGTAGCCAGGGTTGGAGCTTTGGGGGTAGAGGTAGCCAGGGTTGGAGCTTTGGGGGGTAGAGGTAGCCAGGGTTGGAGCTTTGGGGGGTAGAGGATACAGGGTTGGAGTGTTGGGTGGTGGAGGAGGGCTGTGTGTGTATAGTGATTAAGGGCTTAATGCCCTGCTTATTTGACTGTTAAATAGAGCAGGCCTTTCCTGACAAGATAGTCAAGAATTAACACCACACATTACACCTGAACAGCCTTGGTAATTATTGCCAACTTGAGGAACTGATTTTCTGGAGTATTTTTACAGGCTGACAGTACATGCCGCACCAAAATAAATTCAAGGTAGCACGCAACAGCTCCGAGTCAGTGGTCATACAAAGTACCATGTGGGGTGAAGTTCTAACATGCAAATAGTTACCAACAAGTCCTTTATAAATTGTACTTCTGACTTGAAATGTAAAGTGGACTTCAAGTATTTGAAATGTGTGGGAGTGCGTCAGTCTTATTATTCAAAAATTTTCTCAGGCCTCTTTGGTATTTACTGATTCCTCCAGAGAGTTGACTTACAGTGCCTATCAAAAGTATGCACACTCCTGAAAACTTTTAACCCCTTTAAATTCCCTGAGTTACAAGTATTTCATTGACATTTTGTTCTGTTTCACGCTTTATTTAAAAATACTGACACTCCAAATCAATTATTGAAAGGAAACATTGGTTTTATGTTGGGAAATACAGAATTTGTGTGTGGGGGGGTGCTACTACACTAACACAGTTCTCAGCAGTCTGGTCTTCCCACCTAACAACATTAACCACTCACAATGAATTGAGAATGCTGCAGCACTGAGCTAACAGAAGCCACAAGGACACCACACATGACACAGGTTTTAATGTCATTCAATTTGCAGTGGTCTCTTAATTTGAACCCTTCTGTTCTTCACTCAAAACCTTCCTTTTCGACTTAAAAAGTATTTGGAAAGGAAAGAATAAGGTGCAGTGGTCTCTTAATTCTTTTCCTCATTATATATATATATACAGTGGGGCAAAAAAGTATTTAGTCAGCCACCAATTGTGCAAGTTTGTCATAAGTTTGGGGTTTGGACAGATAGGCAGAGGCAGAACGGCTGTTTGAATGGTAAACCATGTTTTAATAACGTTCAAACGGAACAAACAAACAAACTTAAAGCAAACTTACAACTGGGTAGTAGCGCCTTCGGCTAACAACCAAAATGAACCACACGACCGTGTGGAAACATTGAACATAAATAGGTTC
>JACXGJ010015003.1:0-13951 GCA_016801105.1 Esox niger
TCCCGGTGATAGCAGCAACACCCCACTGCTTGTATACTCCCGGTGATAGCAGCAACACCCAACTGCTTGTATAATCCTGGTGATAGCAGCAACACGTGGGGTAGAGGGTGCAAGGAAGGAAGTCGGATAACCAGGCTGATGGGCTAGCCCAATGTTTTAGGTATTTAATTAAAGTAAATCGCAAACCATACAATGGAACAAACAACAGGGAAAAAAAGCAGGTAACACAGGCAGGAGTGGGGCAATGCCAGCGGTCTGTCAAATCAAAGAAAACAAATACAAAGGACACTGTACTTCCCTACACCTCTATACCTGCCTAACCAAAACTTCCCTAGCAGAACTCTGACCGCACTGCTACAATAACACTGGGCGACAGCCACTGGCTTCTAACCTAGTGTATATAACAGTGGGTTATCTGTGGGTGTATGTAAACCCCAGGGTATCTTCCTAGCCCTACTCCACAGGGGATTAAGATGAGGGAAAACACAACACAGGCACAAGCCACTCTTTCACACACTCAAAACTAACCTAATCTAACCCTAATTCTAATTCCTGTAATCTATGTCTGTCTGTAGTTCTGTCTCACTCACTCTCACACACACCAAACACAACAATATGCTATGCTAAGCTAACTTTCACACACAAACTGATGTTCTTCATAGGCTGGTGAGCCACTCGGGATTTGCTGGTGGAGGTGACGGCCACGCCCATCTCGGTGCAGCAACACACTGCACCTGGGAAGGAAATAAAAGACAGACAAGGACAGAAAACAACACAGAGGACGTAACAAAGGGCTAGAGAAACAAGTGAAAGATGCATATGTAAATGTACGATCTCAATCAGCACCCTCTACTGAGATTAGCAGGAAGGTGGACTCCTGCACTGCGGTATCCAGTGACTTGTTGGAGCTAATGAAAGTACGCATGAGTGATGTAGCGCGAGAGGAATTTGATGTGAATTTGATACTGGACAGAGAGTATGCCCAGTCAATATTTGGGTCATCAAAGACCAAATCTACTGTTTGTAGCCATCACTCAAACTATTCTTCACAGTCATCGGAACAGCAAAGCATAACAGCCAAAAGGGCAGAGTGTGCATCGCAGCTGGCCGCAAAGAAAGTTGAAATAAACATGGAGGAGGCATTTGCTGCACAAAGGCAAGAACTTAAAAGACTGGAAAACCAGAGAGAGCTTGATGTGATAGTTGCTAAGCTTAGGTCATACTCTGAAGCTGACTCAAATGAGATTTGCAGCGAAAACCAAGCAACACCTCCAGAAACACGTAAAGAAATAAAGAATTAACAAACAACCAATACTAACAAAGAAGCATCATTAGCACAAGCCCTGCATGATGCAATGTTTTTTCCAAGACTTCCTACACCTGAACCCTCAGTCTTCTTAGGAGACCCACTTAAGTTCTTAGAGTGGAGAACGAGTTTCAAAGCACTGATAGAACGTCGATGTTTAAATCCAGTGGATAGGTTGTTTAACCTGCAGAAGTACATCGGTGGTGAGGCAAGATCTGTAGTAGAAGGAAACTTCTAGAGAAAGGATGATGAAGCTTACAATCAAGCATTTGAAGCATTGAATGCTCGATATGGCCATCCCTTTGTGATCCTTTGTGCATAAAGAGAAAAAATTTAACAACTGGTCAAAGATTGGCCCAAGAGAGTCAGTAAAATTAAGACAATTTAGCGATTTTCTGACAGCCTGCAGCAATGCCATGCCTCACATCAAAGGACTCCAGGTGTTGAATGACTGTGAGGAAAAGCGAAAGATGCTCCAGAAACTCCCAGATTGGTTGACCTCTCGCTGGAATTACCATGTCACAATGCAGCTCTGACAAACAGAGGAATACCCCAATTTCAAGGAGTTTGCAGACTTTGTAGCAAAGGAAGCAGATATAGCATGCAATTCTGTGACATCCTTTCAAGCCTTAAAGTCTCCTGAAGAAAGGCCACTAAGAGATGTAAAACGTCTGTTAGAAATCAGCCATGTCGTATAGTGGTAGTAATAATAACTCGCGTACTCGGTTGTCAAGGGAGAGAGTATTCAATGTTTATTGATAGTCTATTAGCACATGATGTTACAGGCTCAAACTCTCCAAAGGCTAGTGCATTCAGTACAAATGTGAAAGCAGATAAATCTGATAAATCGATGTCAATTATGAAAACATACAATGCTGTAGAGAACAGCTCAAAAGATTCAAATGGATCAAGGAAAGTGAGCATTTCAGCAATATCTTCAAACCCAGTAACATGCCTATGCTGCGGAGAGAGTCACTTCATCCACAAATGCCAAAAGCTCTCATGTAAGCCTGCAGGGGAAAAGAAAAGGTTCGTATTAGACAATAAACTGTGCTTTGGTTGTCTTAGGAAGGGACACAATTCAAGGGATTGCAAGAATAAAACTACTTATGGCATATGAAAGAACCTCATCCAACCCCACTTCATGAGGACCGTTCTGCTGCAGCAGACGCATATTCTCATGCTATGCAAGCAGAAGAAAACACATCCTCCCTTTCCTGCTGCGTTGGTAGAGGTGAAGGTGGGAGCACATCCAGGATAGTGCCTGTTTGGATTTCTTCAATCACCACCCCTGAAACAGAGACCTTAGTGTATGAACTACTAGATACACAAAGTAGCAACACTTTTGTAGACCAAGGGGTAAGTGAGAAGATGGGGGCATGTTCTGAACCAGTCAAGTTGAAGCTTACCACTGATGGGAAAAGATTCCATTGTTCAGAGTGAAAGTGTCAGTGGGCTTAGAGTCTGATGGGTTAACCTCAAAAAGCTTTGTCAACTTGCCACATGCTTACACCAGAGACTTCATTCCACTTGAGCGTTCTCACATTCCTACCCCAGGTACGGCCAAAAAGTGGAAACATTTGACCCAAATAGCACAGGACATACCAGAGCTGATGGAGTGTGAGGTTGGACTCCTCACAGGCTATGACTGCCCTAGAGCCTTGGCTCCACGACAAGTCATAACAGGAGCTGACTATGAGCCGCACAGTATCAAAACTGACCTGGGTTGTTGGCATTGTTGGAAATTCATGTCAGGTTGCAAAGTCAACAGAAGTAACCGGTCTGTGCCATCGGATATCTGTCAAGGAACTTCCACCATTGACACCAGCCAATGTCATCAGAACCCTTGAAGCTGATTTCAAAGACACTAACCCTGGGGAAAAGTGTGTATCACAAGATGACATTCAGTTCATGCATTTACTGAATGAAAGAATACACCAGAATGCAGATGGACACCTCGAGATGCCTCTTCCTTTAAAGACACTGCTCTGAATGATCACTTGTTATCCGGACACGACCTCACAAACGGATTAACAGGAGTTCTCTGTAGGTTCTGCAAACACTCAATTGCACTGATCTGTGACATTGAAAAAAATGTCCACAGGTTCCATGTAAGCCCAGAGGACAGACACTACTTACGATTCCTGTGGTGGGAAAATGGTGATACAAAGGCAGAGTCAAAAGAATATCGAATGTGGGTCCATCTGTTTGCAGCAACATCTTCTCCAGGCTGCGGAAATTATGGAATGAAGTACCTAGCAAGCCAAAACGAGAAGGATTATCCCGCAGCAGCCAACTTTATAAGGAGTAATTTTTATGTTGATAATGGGTTGATCAGCGTAGACTCAGTGGAGACAGCCATCAAACTAGTCAGAGAAGCACAAAATGTATGTGCAAAGGGGAGACTACATCTCCACAAGTTCATATCAATCAACAGAGAAGTCTTGGAGTCTATTCCTGACAGTGAACTAGCTAGTGGAGTACAGGATTTGGATCTCAATCAGGAGGAACTCCCAGTCCAGACTGTGTTGTGAGTGAAGTGGAGTGCGAGCAGTGACACATTCTCCTTTAATGTGGCCCTGGATAGGAAGTCAGTGTCACGGCAGGGAATTCTCTCCACAGTCGCCTCTGTGTTTGACCCACTAGGCTTCCTGGCTCCTTTCCTTCTACTGGGAAAGAAAATACTGCAGGAAATGTGCCAGAAGGGCATTGGATGGGAGGAACAATTGTCTGCAGAATTAAAGCCTCGATTGGAGAATTGGCTGAACGATCTAGAGAATCTGCAGAAACTCCAGATTCCAAGATGCTTTGTTCCTGAAAACCTAGGGAAGGTACAGAGGATTGAACTGCATCACTTCTCAGATGCGAGTAGCTATGGGTATGGTCAGTGTTCATATATCCGAGTTGTGGCAGTAGACAAAGTGCATTGCTCTTTAGTCATAGGTAAAGCTAGGGCTGCACCCACCAAAGTTGTAACCATACCTAGACTTGAGTTATCAGCTGCAGTGGTCTCCTCAGCAGTTGGCAGTATGTTAAAGGAGGAGCTGGAGCTCAAAATAGACCAAGAATACTTTTGGACAGACTCACAGGTAGTCTTACCATACATTAACAACGAGTCATGCAGGTTTCGTGTTTTCGTTGCTAAGCGAGTCCAACGAATCAGAGAAACTACAGACCTAGTCCAGTGGTACTACATTGACACTAACCAAAACCCAGCAGACCATGCTTCCAGAGGGCTCAAGGTGGCAGAGTTGATGAGTTCATCGTGGCTCACTGGACCAAAATTCCTGTGGGAAAGAGAGATTGTCACCCAAAAGTCAACTCCACAGCTTATGGTCGGAGATCCAGAAGTCAAAGTGGCACAAGCACTACAGACAAAGGTAGTCGAAGAAGACAATTTTCTGGAAAGAATTTAGCGTTTCTCAAAATGGCATACAACATTGAATGTTGTTGCTCGAATCCAGAAACTGGCAAAGAGAGCAAAAACAGCAGAGCCCATAAGTGTAGAAGACAGAAGAAAGGCCAGTCTTGTACTTGTGAAGTTAGCTCAAAAGAATGCCTTTAAAGAGGATACACAATACAAGACAAATGTTGAATCATGGGAAACTGCCACAAAACCATCATTTGTTCCAGCTTGATCCAGTAATGCAAGACGGTGCTCTCAGAGTGGGAGGGCGTATAAAGAATGCCTCCTTACCTCATGACATGAAGCATCAGGTAATTCTAACAAGAGATGGGGTGATCACATCTCTGATCATAGGTTACTACCATGAAAAGGAGGTCACTTTAATATGTGTCTGTAAAATAAGGGCCCTTTGTGTCACCCGAGTCTCAGACGGATGATAATCACAATTGCTCCTGTTTCAGCTCTACGTAGCAGAACAACTTCAACCAAAGTTCAGTCAACATGGAATGCGGTCCAGACACCACAGCATCACATTGACACGTCAGCACCTACAGTGGGTTTAGTCGTCAAGCAAATCCCCAAAAATGCAGGTGTATGCGATGTGCATGTATCAATCTTAAATAAGTAAACTGGCCAGCTACATTTGGACCACCACACGTACTAGCTGCTGTATGGCCGGTGCTGTTGCCAGTGTTGCTGTTCCTTGTCCCTTGATAGCTTGGTCCCCGGCAGCCTCACGGGTGGGGAGGAGTGTTGCGTGCTCTCAGAGTTCATGACTGGGGGTCTTAGGTGTCATGTATGAGAGGAGGATGGACAACCTGAGAGTGAGCAGATCCACCTGGAAGCCCCAAAAAGTTACTCCCTTGTGATCTGCTCGCTCCTGGTGTTGAGAGGTTTCTTTGGGTCCCTCCTTGGCTCTGGTGGTGTTGGTGCCTGTGTCTGTTCCATCTGCTGCTGTCCTGAGGAGGACAGATGAAGAGAAGAAGTAAGAGCAGGGGTGCTGTCTCTAGGTCTGCAGACCATTGATTCCTCCTCAAGGCTCTGGTCTGGAACACTGGGGCCTGTGGGGAAGCATATTTTACTCATAAACTAGGAAAATATTGATCTACCAAAGCCAGTTTGTCAAACAATCAAAAATCCAATAGTCCCATGACATTTTTGTGTCCACCAAGGTGAACAGTCACCATCCTCTGTTCCACTGGCCGTTAATGTGGATGGGAGGTGGGGTGATCACATACCTGTAGTTATATAATTCAGCTCTATTCATTAGATAACCTTCATAGACAAGCAGTCATAGCCTGCAAAGGATCCTAGACAACGTATTAAACATTTACATTTTATTTATGATTGTGTTAATTTGACCAATTACATTTGAGCCCCTGAAATAAGAGGACTTTGTTTGAAATCACCTAAAAGTTTCATATTATGTGTTCAACCTCTTGAATGGGTTGGGGGGTGTGGATGGCTTTAGTTTAGCTTCTTGGTAGAGGTTTGCTCCCCCGCTGAAGGTCGCCCTGGGCTTCCAAAACAGGTGCACGGCAAACCCCGTCACCCCTCTTTCGCAACTTAGCACATCTTCCAGCATCTTGACCTATCGACCATACCTCACAGTTAAAAATATTTGCTAAAAAATAACTAATAAGCCTGTCACTTAAGACAGACCATCCAACCCTGAGACATTTCTATGTCTAGTAAATCAGGACGGACATCGTCTGGAGCCGAACGTTTCAACCACACGATCACTCCGACCGCCGGAACATTCCAGAAATTAAAACCGTACATAAATAACGTACTATGCCTTCTGGTGGCTGTTATGTGTAATGACTGCTTATTCCACATGACCAGAGTTCAATAGACTCATATATTAACAGGTAAACCTCTCCATTTCATTTTTTCATACATTCGGTTTCCATTAAGACCACTGAAATATTATATATTGCATCTACGTTATAATGTCAAGAACTATCATAATCAATTATTCTAAAATGTAAATGTTTAACTTTATGAATGTTTTTACCTGATTCTCCTTGGTGGTTTATATCAAAATTGTAAAAGCACGCTGTCCAAAAAGCGTGAGCGTTCACTTCTATAGACTTGTCTCCGTTTCTGTCATATTCCCAACCATTTCTTATATTAGCGGACTCGTTGATTTGGATGGTAAGCATAGACGAACGGTTACTTAGCAACACCAGCTAGCTCCATAACGATGACTCGGCTGAAAATCTAGCTGACTATGACAATGATTAAAAATCATGGTAAAGGCCTCCGATGTTGGCTCAGAATTTTCGTCGCCATGGGAACCTCTCCAGGTAACGGAGTGACATCGCGCTTCCGACGAGCGACTATGGTTCTCGAGTGGCTGATGCGATCGCTGTTAGCCCTTGGAATTGTTTAGTCCTAGTCGATGAAGGACTTGTCTTTAACTTGTGTCTTTCTAGCGTTAGAATCTAGCACCGGTGCCACATGATGCTCTAGTTCTCTTGAGCTTCATGGGTTATCGCGATCGCGTTATCGCGATCGCCCAGCGTAAGGTGTGCCTGCTGTTTACAACCGCCGCGGGCGGGAGAGGCAAGCGGGGCCATAAGCGCCCAATGATAAAGGCAGACGGAAAGTGGATGATGTCGGTGGCAAAACACCATTTCGTAATTCGAGCAACGTGAATACTAACGTGGTAAAGGACACCGTGATGCCAAACACGGACGATAATCAGGATTATGAACAATATGAGGAACAAGGATGTCATGGCTACGATCAGTTCCGGGACCAAGAAAGTCACTCACTATGGGTGCCGCCATAGTGAGTGTTAAACAATGTTTCTGAAAGTGCCCGGACCACCTGATCACTCAATAGTCAGCCAAGGATATCACATTATTATCAAAAAGTTGCCAGGAAAACTCCCCAACAGATCTGTTGAGATTTTAAAAGGAAGAAGGAAAGGACATCCTTCTGTGAGCCTTGAATGTAACAGTCAGGAACCAGGTCTCTTGTGAGGACAGTTCCTCTGCAGATGTCTGGCTATTCCACAGTACAAACACAGGCCTCACTCAATCCTCAAGAGATCACAGGGTTAGCAAGACAGCCTGGAAAGGCCCAACAAAATCTGCTGAGAGGGGGCTTTTTAAAAGGAAGGAGAGGACCTCCTTCTGTGAACCTTGAATGGTTACTAACAGTGACCATTCTTCTATAACTGCTGCAGGAACACTCTTTGTGGATGATTTGTGTTGTGCCTATGTGGCGTCCATCCGGGTTGGTTACCATGAAAGAGTTTGTTGGGAGTGTAGCCTGTGAGCTTAGACATTTCTTTTTTTGTCTTTCAGGTCTCTTTAGGATAGGGGACAGCAGCTGCTTTGTAGCAGGAGGGGACAGTTCCAGGGTCCCTGTCATCCCCTTCAGGAGGGGACAGTTCCAGGGTCCCCTTCATCCCCTTCAGGAGGGGACAGTTCCAGGGTCCCCATCTATCTTGCCGCATCTGGTTGATTCTTCTATAACTGCTGCAGGAACACTCCTTGTGGATGATTTGTGTTGTGCCTATGTGGCGTCCATCCAGGTTGGTTACCATGAAAGAGTTTGTTGTGAGTGTAGCCTGTGAGCTTAGACATTTCTTTTTTGTCTTTCAGGTCTCTTTAGGATAGGGGACAGCAGCTGCTTTGTAGCAGGAGGGGACAGTTCCAGGGTCCCTGTCATCCCCTTCAGGAGGGGACAGTTCCAGGGTCCCCGTCATCCCCTTCAGGAGGGGACAGTTCCAGGGTCCCTGTCATCCCCTTCAGGAGGGGACAGTTCCAGGGTCCCCGTCTATCTTGCTGCATCTGGTTGATTCTTCTGTAACTGCTGCAGGAACACTCTTTGTGGATGATTTGTGTTGTGCCTATGTGGCGTCCATCCAGGTTGGTTACCATGAAAGAGTTTGTTGTGAGTGTAGCCTGTGAGCTTAGACATTTTTTTTTGTCATTCAGGTCTCTTTAGGATAGGGGACAGCAGCTGCTTTGTAGCAGGAGGGGACAGTTCCAGGGTCCCCGTCATCCCCTTCAGGAGGGGACAGTTCCAGGGTCCCCGTCATCCCCTTCAGGAGGGGACAGTTCCGTTGGATTGCAAGAGTGCAGAGTCCATGATTGCACACACACATGAGACGCTGCACTCATTAATAACGGTCTGCTCAATAAAGGTATATTTTTTTGTTCCTACCACGCAGTGTAATGACTTTGATCTTAATATAGGCCTTTTTAAGTTCTTTAGACACATTTGCTTAACAGAATACTTTCTAAGACTGTACATCGCATCATACTTAAAATTCAAAAGGAAGAAAAACATGCTTTGCTTGTAAACCCTGTGTTGGAGTGCTGATAAAATATCAGTAACTCAAGGGAAACGACAGCTCTTTATTAAGACTTTTAGAACACACACATGTCCTCATTCATTTCCTGGTATATCAACCTGTTCTGGCGCTCCCATAGCCACAGGTAAACTTTACAATATTGTAATTAACACAGAACTAATACAGATTGCAAAATTAGCAGAAATAATACAGATCAGTATTACATCTATACTCCAGTGATTCAATACAGGTTAATGTAATAGAAATCAACTCAACTGCTTATGCAATGAGTGGAGAGCAGACGCGCGCTCGCCATCAAGACATGAGCAACAACGACCGCATATGCCAAAAAGGCTTTGACCATGAATTCTTTGTAGATCTATAATCTTTACTGGACAGTAATCGGAGGAGGAGTCGGCAGTCTGCAAACCTAGAGACAGCCCCTCTACTCCCACGTTGTAGGTTCATTCGGCAGTGGACAGGGGTCAGCATGGGCTCACTTCACTCCCCATGTGCATCAGTGACCCTTGTTTGACACTTCCTTCCTTGGACCACTTTTGATATGTACTGACCACTGCAGATCAGGAACACCAATACTAATTAACATTGCAATACTAATAAGTTGTAGTTAACATGAAATAAACATTTATCTCAGTATGAATTTGAGAGGTGGGCAGAGGAAATACACATGGAGTCAGTGGCCAATGTTGCTTGAGACTGATGTTTCTTTGCAAATGGTACATGTATTACCAATTCTCCAAGGGTATGCAAACTTTGAGCACAACTGTAAGCTGATTGACCAGCACTTGAATATGAACTGTTATGAAAATTATTTTGTACATTCTCTTTTTTCACTCAGGGATTACAGTATCATTTGTAATGCATTTGTCATATTCATCAGTCATATTCATCAGTATTTTAGCAAATACTTTTAATATTTGAAGGCCCTGGAGCCTTCATGACACCGTAGTGTAGTATTTAGAATGGACAGAGGAGGGAGTACAGATGGCAGGAGCAAGTTATCTGTTCATCACATGCGTTCATATTTAAAGTAACAAACAACAAAATGTGAGCCTCACTGAATATAAGTATACTGTTGCAACATACTACTTGAATATGAATATCTCTTTTGATTTGAATAAGCTAACATGATACATACATTTGCTGAATGAAGTATTGGGACAGTAAAGTCAAACTTTTTATTTCTGCTATACAGCAAAAAGAAATGAAATGGCTTTGGCAGACTCTCCAGCAATTTCTCAATTCTTGACTATTTCCGTAAGTGAGTAGATACTGGCAACGCCTTTTACTGGCAAATACGCTGTTGAGATGTTAATATTGTCCCATCTACAGTTTTTTATGCTACATAAGCTGTGCAGGTTTTTCCTTTTACTCCTGTGCCTGGGTCAATAAATGAAATAGCCTGCTACCTTAACTGTCAGCAGTGTTTGAATGAATTAATACATTGAACATGATGATAGGAGCGTAGTAGGATGTGAATTTGTATATAGGAATGGCGTAAATATGGGGGGTTACACATATATGAATATTTACATTACAGAACCTTGTCTAATTTCATTTTCTCATTCTTCTCACCAATCAGCTTGATTGATCTGAAACACAAGCATGAATTTCATACAGCAGTTTGTGTATTTCATTGAATACTTATTATATACATAAGAAACGTAACATGAACATATTTTTTGGGGGGGGGGTGGAAGTAATTTAAATGTTTTGTAGTTACAATCTCTGCAATTCCCCCTGAGTTTTGTCAATACCACATGACAGTGGAGGGAAACCCAGAGGGGCTGATTTGGGATTCACTGGAAAAAGAGTGGGTTAGTTTTACATGCATGAGTGTAGAGGCTGCCTACTTGACATGCATTTTGTTTGCAACTGGCTTTGAGACTCACAGTGACTTTGAGAATACATGTAAAATATCAAATGCCATGTTTTTATTTGAATTTCCTGACCTTTTTATTATAAAAATAGGGGGAAAATTAGAGTATAAACAGTTTCATCTCAAACTTGTGAACATAAAGGTCACCAATCAAGTGCTTGGACGTTGGTTTGGGAGTTCCCTCTACCTAATTGTTCTGGTTCAGTGGCAATCAAATTACTTTGTCTTCATAGCAGAACCCTTTGTATTTCTTTACATTTATTTTGTCTCACAGAAATTGACTATAAATTTGAGCTATGCTAGTACAAAGAGGACATTTTACAAACAAGTACAAAAATAATACATGTATAGAACTCTGTATTATTATTTTTTTTCCATTGTTTTTACTATTCATAGGTTTGTGTTTGAGTAAAATGACCACAAAATCACAAATACAAATCTGCCTGATTTCAGCATTGCTGATGCATCCCTAGATCATCACTTTAGTGGGTGTGAGACACTGTGGCTTTTAGGCCTCTCCAGGTCTCCATCTAACCATTAGATGACCAGGTTTTGGACAAACATTTGACTCAAATGTATCTAGCCACCAAGTCTCTCACCAACCCACCTGTGGCCCATATTGAAAAAACAGTGAAAAAACAGAACTTCTACTCATTGGTACCAAATCCACCCTCACCAAAACAGGCACTTTTAGACTCAGCATCAATGACACCGTTGTTTCTCCATCCCCCACGCACGAAACCTTGGCGTCATTCTGAACTCTACACTCTTCTTTGATCAGCACGTCAAACAGAATGTAAAATCTTCGTTCTTCCATCTATGTTACCCCGCAAAACTCTTACTTTCCCTGTCCCGTCCCGCTGCTGAAACCTTAATACATGCATTCATAACCTTCCGTCTTGACTACAGCAACTCCCTGCTCACCGGCATCATATCCCTCCATAAGTTCCAGATGGTTACAAACTCTGCTGCTAAGCTACTCCCTCACACCAAGTCTCCACAGCATATCACCCATATCCTCTGTGAGTTACACTGGCTTCCTATCTCTCATGGCCCTGCCTACCTCTCTGATCTTCTTTTCATATCATACAACACACACACTCTGTTCCAGTACTGCAGGCTACCTCATAACCCCCAAGTCCAATCTCAAAGGCTTTGGTGACAGGGCATCCTCAAGGGTTGCTCCTCATCTCTGTAACTCTCCCCAAATCCATCTGTGACTCTGAGACTATCCCCATCTTCCAGCAACGCCTCAAGACTCATCTGTTCAATATCGCCTACCCATAGCCATGCCAAATCCCACAGTCTCAATCTTCGCTTTTTTCTCATAGTATTTATTTTGTTTCTGTATGTTTTCTGTTCCATGTCACTTTCATATAGCGTCTTTGGGTCTCTAAAAAGCGCTATATAAATATAATGTATTATTATTATTAGAATAAATACAGCACAGTGGTCCATGCACTGGCTCCAGTATACTATCATCTATCTATCTATCTATCTATCTATCTATCTACATTCCCTTCCAAAAGTAGTGGAATGGTAAGGCAAATTCCTTTGTTTTTGTTGGTCACTGAAGACATTTGGGTGTAAGATCAAAAGATGAGTATAAGACAAGAGTTCAGAATTTCAGCTTTTATTTACTGGTATTCACATCTAGATGTGTTAATCAACATCGGACATATCAACGTTTGTATTAGACTCCAGCATTTTTTGGTGAACTTTGACAACGGCCAAGTTGTGATGATAGATGACTGGGTCAGAGCATCTCCAAAACAGGAGCCCTTGTTGGGTGTTCCTAGCCTGCAGTGGTCAGTACATCAAAAGTGTTCTTGATGCACGTGAGGAGTGAAGGCTGGCCTGTGGGGTCCGAATGAACAGACAAGCTACTGTAGCCCTAATTGCTGAAACATTTAATTCTGGTACTGATAGAAAGGTGTCAGAACACACAGTGAATTGCAGTTAGTCAGGGTGCCCATGCAGACCCAAGTCCACTGCCGAAAGTGCCTACAATGGGAAGGTAAGCATCAGAACTGGACCACGGAGTATATGCATGTCACAAACAAAGACCAGAGTTACATACCAGGTAATAGATAAGCAAACATGTCTCCAAAATACATTAGTTAAGAAATTGCCACAACACTCATTCACAAAGGCTTGGATTCTGATGGTAAAGAGCTTGTGGGCACACATTAGTAAAATAGTGACTGCTCCACTGAGTAACTACGAAGTCACTATGTTGTCGTACAGAACAACGTAGTCTATGATAGGTTCAGATTTGACTGTGACGTGTTTGTGGGGTACATGAAAGTGCTGCAGATTCCAGTTGAATACAGTATATCCAGTAAAGTGTGATAATATAAGTAACAGGTAAAATGGCTACTAATTTATTTATTGATATACTTGGAAACTAGAAAATTATTCTTGTGAAGATTGACTTCCTGCCTGTTGGGCGCTGTCTGGGGCCTCCCCCGGATAGGGCCACAGTGTCACTGGACCCCCTTGTCTCAGCCCCAAATTTTGCACTGCTATAATAATGGGCCAGAGGGAGTAGGATCAGTTCTGCTTCTCCACTGTAAAATCTTGTAAACCTAAAGAATGCACTGTACAGTTTCCTGTCTCCTGCGCCGTTCAAATTTTGTAGGACATGAGGTCTTGACCCACACCTCCCGAGTACCAGGCTCTAAAGACTCATTGCTGCCACTGTCTAAAGTCCTCCTGGCTCTGTTGCAAGTCAAGACGATATTTCATGATTCCAGCTGACAGTCTGATAACCAGCCCCCACTCCAACCGGTTGTCCCGGTCATTGTCCATCTTGTCATGTTTCTGATGAGGATTAGGTTTTATGGACTCTGGACACAACTCAAATACATGTATTAATTATTGCAACATGTACTCTATGTGTTCACCAGATGATATAATGTGTTAAAACCTTACTGAACCGTGACACCACTGTACCATATCATACTGAACCGGCAGTTTGTGAACCGTTTCACCCCTGCAGTCTACCCAGTGTTGAATAGCATAGTG
>JACXGJ010015004.1:0-14073 GCA_016801105.1 Esox niger
GGGGGGGGGGGGGGGGGGGGGGGGGCGTTTGGGATGCAGGGATCTCCTCATGGATATATCATTTCTGGTTGCTAATGGTGATGTATTAAGTCAAGTGTAGACATGGACTCCATCAGGTGGGGTAATTGCCGGGTCCGAACCCTGTATTCTGGGTTCCTGTGGCCTGGAAAGGCTCCAGTGGGGTACAACTTGTATGCTGTCTTCCTGTTTTGTGCACTAGGTTGGATCAGGGCCCCTTGCCATTTGGGATGCAAATGCTGTTTTTCTCTGCCAACACCAGATCGGAGTCCACCTCCTGCCAACCGCGTCTCCCCCTCTTACGGTCCGTTTGGCGTGTTTCTCAACGGGGTCTCTCTCCTCTCTGCAGGTGTGTTTGCATTCGGCCTGTTTGCGACAGACATATTTGTGAATGCGGGCCAGGTTGTGACGGGCAACCTGACGCCCTACTTCCTGTCTGTGTGCAAGCCGAACTACACCGGGACAGAGTGCCGCTTCAACCACCAGTTCATATCCAAAGGAAACATCTGCACAGGAAGCCCAGCTGTGGTTGAGAAGGCCCGGCGATCCTTTCCTTCCAAAGATGCCTCGCTTAGCGTCTACTCTGCTGTCTATGTAACTGTAAGTCAACTGGCCCGATGTCCGTCAATGGTAGGCGGATTGATTACTGTTGTCTTTAGCGGAAATATTTTTATGTCTATGTTTGTGTTGTGTTTTACAGCTAGGTTTTTGGTTAAGCACTCAGGCATGAGGGGGTGTGGTATATGGCCAATATACCACAGCTAAGAGCTGGACCGTGCCTGGACATACCACTTAGTGTGGAATATTGGCCATACACCACAAAACTCCCCAAATACCTTAGTGTGATTATAAACAGGTTACCAATGCAATTAGAGCAGTAAAAAGAGATGTGATTTGATACCCCAGTTTAGAATGGCCATATGTCACACCCCTTCACGCCTAATTGCTTAATTAAGTCTTGACAGTCAGCCATTTGTATAACAGCCTCTAAACTCTGTTTCAGATGTACATCACCAGCACCATTAAGACTAAGAGTAGCCGTCTGGCCAAGCCAGTTCTGTGTCTCGGTACCCTTTGTACAGCCTTCCTGACTGGGCTGAACCGGGTCTCAGAGTACCGGAACCACTGTTCTGATGTCATCGCGGGCTTCATCCTGGGCAGCTCAGTGGCTCTCTTCCTGGTGAGGACAGACTTACAGTTCTCCCGTGTTAGACTCATACAAGCTGTAATGTTCTCCTGTAGACAAGTTTGTCTCTGAGTAATCCGAGCAAAACGTGAGGCAACTTGCTTTTGAAAGGTTAGTATAAAGTCAAAATAATGTAAATGTTCTTCAACTCTATTTTAAAGATATTGCAATGAATATACACACAAAAACTAACATTTGGAACATGTAAAAAACATGGGTAGATTAACAACATCATGGTCATGTTTGGATGTACCTGTTGTACTGTACTGAAATTCCTCTTTATGCTGGCTGGCCCCTGTTGATTATAATTGGGGATAGCTCCTTAGTTTATGCTGGCTGGCCCATGTTGATTATAATGGGGCATTCCTCTTTAGTGTATCCTGGCTGGCCCATTTTGATTATAATATGGGATTCCTGTTAAGTGTATGCTAGCTGGCCCATTTTGATTATAATAGGGGATTCCTGTTTAGTGTATGCTAGCTGGCCCATGTTGATTATAATAGGGGATTCCTCTATATGCTAGCTGGCCCATGTTGATTATAATAGGGGATTCCTCTTTATGCTAGCTGGCCCTTGTTGATTATAATAGGGGATTCCTCTTTATGCTAGCTGGCCCTTGTTGATTATATTGGGAGATTCCTCAGTTTGTCTCAGGAAAGATGATCAGTGGAGGTTGGTATTGATTTATTCATGTCTTCATTTTATGCAGGGAATCTGTGTAGTGAACAACTTTAAAGGAGCACATTCTACCCTCACTAAACCGAAGACTGAAGAATACCGAGGTCTCCCCTTAATGACGTTCCCTCGCGTGGAGAGACTGGAGAACCCACTGGAGACCCTTAGTGCCCAGGTACACAGCTTGCTGTTATAGAACCCTAGCAAGTAGTGTTCAGAACAACACATCCCGACATCTCCAGTAGTGTTCAGAACAACACATCCCGACATCTCCAGTAGTGTTCAGAACAACACATCCCGACATCTCCAGTAGTGTTCAGAACAACACATCCTGACATCTCCAGTAGTGTTCAGAACAACACATCCTGACATATCCAGTAGAGAGTAGGCCTTCAGTATTCAGTATGTATTAAAGTATGTCTAACATCTGTGTTAATGTTCAGCTACTGATTTTTCATCTGATATGTGGCTGGGTAAACCAACTGATTAATACAGACTGTGTTTGTCAGTTGCTTTATAGAATGTTTGTTTCTCCCCAGTTTAAGCTTTGGCCAACTGAATTTGAGTTTAGTCAAAAGAATATGAGTCGTCACTGGAATCATTTAGTGAGATGTTTACTGCAGGGGTACTTTAAAAGACCGCTGTGAGAGACTGCTGGAAGAGGCATCAATTTTATCAAGCAGTCATTGTCATTCTTACCCAATGGGTCGATAGCTGAATAGCTGCATTCTATCTCTGCAAACAGAAGGGAATACAACGATTTCTCTGTTAAATGGGTTTTGGTGTCCTGGGCAACAGGGAGCTAGATGAAGATAGGATAGAGAGATGGAGACAGCCCTACAGACAGCAGCCTAGTACCTGAGGATGTGGGAAGGCAGTCTCTCAAACAGACTAACAGCATTACACCTCAGCAGGATGACAGGTCTCAAATGGCAGTTAGCAGCTAGGCGCTAACGCCTGTCTGAGGGGAAACCTGTGAGTAAAACCAATCTGCAACCTCACTCCTCATCTTGAAATGTCTCCACCCACTCCATCTAATTGTCAGCTTTTCGGCCTCCGTTGAAATACTGAAAGACGTAGGTATGCAGCCCAAGCTAGCTAACAGCATTGATGACATGCTTTCCTGTTTAATGACGACATCAGCTTCTCAATGTCAGGATCACATGTCAGTTAAAGAAAGCCACACTGATTGGTGGAGCCACAGTGTGATAAGGTTGCTGTAAAGGAGAAAACATGTTGCTGTTTGATAGGCATTTAGCCCTGAGGTGGTGATCAGTGTACCGGGAGGTTTGATAGGTTGTGTGGCTCATTCCTCGCATGGTAAAATGCCTTCATCCTTACTAAATAAAACATCTCTCTCTGTCTTGTCTGACAGAACCATTCGGCAACGATGACTGAGGTCACATGACTAGCGGGGACCGCGGGCGGCCAACACCGGGTCACCTTTGCGTCTCCTCAACACAACTTCTAGGCACAATGATGTTTTTGTACTGTGTCATACTACTGCTGTAAAAAGGACGGTATTCTGGTGTAAGTTACTAGTTAGAGGCCCATGTTTTGTACATTTTGTATAAGAGAAAGTGCTGTAGCCTACCTAACCCTGAAGATGTTGCTATATTTGGTCTAAGCTAAGGTTGCAAAATTCTTGAAACTTCGACAAGTTCTCAGGTTTTTCCAAAATGCTGGTAGGAACATTGCTTTAATTTAAATTGGGTAGAAATCTAGATTTTCCAACCAGGCTTTCTGGAAAACCCGGTAGTTTGTCTGAACTGTCCCGGGTCTGAACTGTCACGTCATCAAGACTTATTCACTCAGTCATCTCTCTGTCCTCTTTCTTCTGGAAATAAGATACAGTAAAGTCTATCTAATGTTATTAAAATATTGATGTTGTTCTGTGGTATTTGTACAAATCCATTGATCCTTTCTGTTTCAATGTTTGTACATTTATTGGAAAGTCATTTTGTATATTTTCTTTAAAATATTGTTTTAATTATATTTTTTGCCTGCTGTTTTTCAGGATTGTCTTTGGTATTCATAATTGTTTTGGTGTTGGAAAAAAACTCACATTGGATTGTGACACAGTCTGGTATTGTTTTGTTACCTTTATGGCATCCAGAAACGGCCATTTTGTTAGCATGGAAGTACACATTTGAACTGTTTGATTAGATATTCCCTTTGTATATTGTCTTTCTTTGAAAATGGCATTTCTTGTGAAATGCTGCATATATTTTTCTTGATTTGTCCACAAAATAAAGTCAGTAGCAGAGTGTCTTGTGGGCTTTGTGTTCCTCAAATTAGCATCACCTGCGGTGTGAGTCTCTCCGTGCGTCCCCTGCCTCCGTGTGTCACCTTGCTCCACATGTCTTCTCCGTGCGTCCCCTCTCTCCGTGCGTCCCCTCTCTCCGTGCGTCCCCTCTCTCCGTGCGTCCCTCTCTCCGTGCGTCCCTCTCTCCGTGCGTCCCTCTCTCCGTGCGTCCCTCTCTCCGTGCGTCCCCTCTCTCCGTGCGTCCCTCTCTCCGTGCGTCCCTCTCTCCGTGCGTCCCTCTCTCCGTGCGTCCTATTTCCCCAAAAGTCCCCTCTGCGCGTCCCCCTGTCGTGAGCCTACCTGCCATGAGCCTACCTGTCGTGAGCCTACGGTACACAGGAGATAAGGTGCTGGTCTTCAGGAGTGTGTATCCCATGTGTTCATTTTGTTTCATAAGATACTTTTTGTTGTTGACAATGTGTAGTTAAAGGTATGTATGCTTTAGGTTAATGACAAACACATCACAGAACACCATGTTAAAAGCACACGTACCCATACACATTTTCTGAACGTTTTATCTTTCAAACTCATTTTGACAGGCATTAATTTGCATAGAAGTTTTTCTTTACAGTGGGAGAGGTTTTGTGAAGTATTGAAGACAAGGCAGCAGCTAACTGAATCACAGGTGAGCATGACAGTCTCTATCTTTCAGGTCAAGTTGTTTTTTGTTGTTTGGTTAATGAATAGGAACACATCCCAATCTATTACCCACAATGCACAACAACAACGCCTTCCTCAACAACCCTGAGGCATCTGGGAGCAGAACTGAGCTGAGCCCAACAGCTGCACAGTAATTGAAGACAGAGACCAGAGGATTTAGAAATGCACCCAAATGGATCCTGTAAATAATATTGTGGACCAGATCACAGATTGCTATTCACTGCAAAGTGTACTAACGGGCTGTGTGGAGGCCGTGTGTTCCAGGGTTCATCTTGACAGAAGAACTGCATGTGACAGGGAACAGGTTTCTGTTTGGGAGGTGAATAGTGTTTAGGGCTGTGACAGGGCTACAGGGAACAGGGTTCTGTTTGGGAGGTGAATAGTGTTTAGGGCTGTGACAGGGCTACAGGGAACAGGGTTCGGTTTGGGAGGTGAATAGTGTTTAGGGCTGTGACATGGCTACCGGGAACAGGGTTCGGTTTGGGAGGTGAATAGTGTTTAGGGCTGTGACAGGGCTACAGGGACTCTGTATGCTGGGGCAGAGAGGGAGCTCAGTTTCTTTTTCAGCTAGCATTGATCATTCTGACACCGATAACGGCATTCACTAAACGCTCACCAGCCTCCCCCTGTGTCCCAATTGGCACTCTATTAACTATTTAGTGCTCTATTCTAAGATGGGATCCATAGCTCTGGTCAAAAGTAGCGCAAAGGGAAAACCTGCCATTTGGAACTCAGCACTTAAAACTGTACAGTGCTCTCCTAACGCCCTCTGGGATCAATACACCAATCTCTTGAAACCCCATGGTTCCATTCCCTCTGGGATCAATATGACCTGTCTCCTCAAACCCCATGGTCCCATTCCCTCTGGGATGAATAAGTCTCAGTCTCGTCAAACCCCATGGTCCCATTCCCTCTGGGTTCAGTATATCTCAGTCTCGCCAAACCCCATGTTCCCATTCCCTCTGGGATCAATATGCCTCTGTCTCATCAATGTTCCCATTCCCTCTCTTCCAGTCTCCTTTTCCTTAAACCCCACAGACCCATTTACAAATCTAAATGAAACAGAGCTCTGAAGATAAAGAAGCATTCACAAGGAACAGGTCTGATGTAAATATCCTGTATTGTATCACCAATCCTTGGGTCCTTCTCACTTCACATCAGGTGTCATCTGAGTGCATGGTAAGCTAGCTAGATCCACATTCTGCTTTCAAGATCTGCAGAAACCGACAACCCGCTGGGTCCAATAAAAGCTGCAGTGTTTCCAAGGCTTTGTGTCCAGACAGTTGCTCTGGGTAACTTGCTGCTCTGCTGGTAGACTGTCCTTACCAGGCTGGTTCTCAGTTGCTCTGGGTAACTTGCTGCTCTGCTGGTAGACTGTCCTTACCAGGCTGGTTCTCAGTTGCTCTGGGTAACTCCACTGTTTGGGCGACTGCTCCCACCTTGCTGCTCTGCTGGTAGACTGTCCTTACCAGGCTGGTTCTCAGTTGCTCTGGGACTTCCGCGTACTGTCTGACTGGTACTTAATTCGGACCATTTCTCAATCCTTGCTGTGTCTTCTGGTAGCTCGTGTCCTACCCAGGGATGGTCTGTATGCTGGTACGAGTAGCTTCATAGATGTTTTCTCTACAAACCTCTACTCTGCCACCTGGTGTCTGATGGTACCAGTCCTTAAACTGTGCCACTTTGTGTCTGCTGGTACAAACCTCTATTCTGCCACCTCCAATCTGCCATAGTGTGCATGCTGGTACCGGGACTCAACTTGGCCACCTGATCATTGCCAGTACCAGTCTACCATAATGTGTGTCGGCTGGGATTGTGTCTGCCGGTCATCTGGTGTCTGCTGGTACCAGTCCTCCACTCCACCAAAGTGTGTGCCTGCTGGTACCAGTCCTCTACTCTGCCATCTGGTAACTGCTGGTACCAGTCCTTTACTCTGCCGTAGTGTGTGTCTGCTGGTATTGTGTCTGCTGGTACTGTTCCAGCTCTCTCTTCTTCTTCATGGCGATGTGAAGCTGCTGTTTTATGTGGGCGATGTGTGACTCCAGCTCTGAAAGCTCCTGCATCATGGGGTTTGTCCTGGGGTTTGTCACACCCACCTGGAGAATGTCTGTCCTCCCATTGGATGTGGCTTGCAGGGGAAGGTGTCTCTTCGTCTGAGGAGTAAAAATAGAAAAGAGATTCCTGTAATGAAATGGCATCATTGGCATTTATCAACACTAATTATATTTTAACTTAAGTTCCAAGTGTTTGCTTTAACTCCTAAGGAAAAGATTTTAATGGTGGTAGAATACTTTTTCTGACAAGCTTTGGCTTCATTTTGTCTTAGTTGTTAGCAGTTGTGAAATTGCTTAATAATGTCAGATATTTCCAAAAGTTAAAATAAAAAGCAACTAGATGTGGTTTCTTTAACAACTTTGTGAGACTGTTTGAAGATATTTTTGTTTCAACATAATATTGTGTTTTGATAGGAGCCTATAACAAGTGGTGTTTAAAATAAGGGGGAAACGGTTGAAAACCCCTGCGCTACGTTAAATCACCAGTGTACAATTTAAATATACCTGAGGAGGAGGAAGAGGAGGTGGAGGTGGGGGGAGAGGAGAGAGAGGAAGAGGAGGTGAGCAGTCACATGGTGGGTATTCGAGATCATTTGACTCCTGAGGCGGGCTGTTTCTCCTGTTGCAGTTGGAGTTGGAATCTGAACGACTCCACGGGACACCTCGTTGATGCTGTTCATTGTTGCCCATGTTGCATCTTGGGATGGAAAAACAAAATGCTTACAGAGCTCATGCACTGATGCTGCTTGTCTCATATTGCTAGGATACCATTCAAGGTGCACAGTTCACCTCCAGTACTGAGGGAAATTAAAGATCCAGGAAACCTGAACTTGGAGATACAGAGCAGGGTTGGAGAAGTGGAGTCCATGACCCTGGTCCGGCCCAGGGACTACACTGAAATTAAAATTCCTACTCATCTTCAGTGTTTTTCAGGGAGTACCATGCAGTTAATTACTACTTTTCTGCAGAGAGCATTGCCATGTGAGGCTGTCTCTAGAGCAGACATTTTTTTAACTGGGGTCGCTGATGAGAGGGTGGGTGTAATTGCATTTTCAGTGCATACTGGACATAGGGTTTATTAATAGGCTTAGCAAGAGGTAACAGTATTCACATCACTATGCTACATCAAATCCTTTCCAGACAACGCCTGAATTATTCTGCAGGGGGCGTCCTAAATGGAGCACTATTTGGCCCCTCAGGGGGCTTCCTAAATGGAGCACTATTTGGCCCCTCAGGGGGCTTTCTAAATGGTGCACTATTTGGCCCCTCAGGGGGCGTCCTAAATGGTGCACTATTTGGCACCTCAGGGGGCTTCCTAAATGGAGCACTATTTGGCACCTCAGGGGGCTTCCTAAATGGAGCACTATTTGGCCCCTCAGGGGGCTTCCTAAATGGAGCACTATTTGGCCCCTCAGGGGGCTTCCTAAATGGAACACTATTTGGCACCTCAGGGGGCTTCCTAAATGGAGCACTATTTGGCACCTCAGGGGGCTTCCTAAATGGAGCACTATTTGGCACCTCAGGGGGCTTACGTTTAATCACCATCTGTCAAACTGACACCTTTAAATCTAAAATCACTGCAGTCAATCAATCAATGGATGGTCAATTTGCAGAATTTTTATGGAATAAAATTGATTTGTTACCTTTTTTCTGTCTTGGCGATGGTCTGGAGTTTATCATCGTTGAAAGACGAGTTCAAAGCTCGATGTAACCTCTGAGGAATACAGCAGGAACCCAGGACACAAAAAGTCAGGCAGAAATCATCTGTTTAGATAACTAGGCTAAAATGTCATACTTCACAAGGTATACGTTTTATCACAAGGTACACGTTTTATCACAAGGTATACGTTTATCACAAGGTATACGTTTTATAACAAGGTGTACGTTTTATCACAAGGTACACGTTTTATCACAAGGTATACGTTTATCACAAGGTATACGTTTTATCACAAGGTATACGTTTTATCACAAGGTACACGTTTTATCACAAGGTATACGTTTATCACAAGGTATACGTTTTATAACAAGGTGTACGTTTTATAACAAGGTGTACGTTTTATAACAAGGTGTACGTTTTATAACAAGGTGTACGTTTTATCACAAGGTATACGTTTATCACAAGGTATACGTTTATCACAAGGTATACGTTTTATCACAAGGTATACGTTTATCACAAGGTATACGTTTTATCACAAGGTATACGTTTTATCTGAGAAAATTGGCTAATTACCTGACTAGTATGAAGCCAATACTTGAGCTTGGGATCCTTGACTCTGGGAATGATGAAGCGATATATGATGTGCTCAGCCAGAGTGGTGAAGAGGGACAGAACCAACCCCACACACAGCATCAAAAACAGGCCTGAGAAATGTTTGATGCCCATCTGTAAAGTCTAGGAAATGATAAGACAGTCATATTTACGCTACATGCTTCTACATTCAATTAATTAACTTAGCAACTATATTGAAATAGATGAAAAAACAATACATATCGAAATGGAAAAACATATATAGGAAAGGATAGATATACAGCTCCGTAAAAAATTAAGAGACCACTGCACTTTTTTGGAAAGGAAAAAATGTGCAGCGGCCTCTTAATTTTTTCCAGATCTGTAGATAAGGACTGATGAAGATAGAGATGGATGAGGATAGAGATAGATATAGAAGGTGTGTATGTGTGTACATACATTATGCATGTTTGTGTACACACACACACACAGACTAAATTATAGAAACAACACATGGTAAAGGACTGTTACTTTGAAGTGACTAAATAACAATTACAAATAAAGCTGCATATGTATAGAGAAAAGCACAGCTTCAAAAATGACCACAGAATGGAATCAGCACCTCTGTGACCCAGTCTTAAGAAAGAACGTGTGTTCTGAGCTTCATGCCATTCTAAATCTGTTGTATCCAAGGCATACACACAAACATGCATCATTTGGTTTTAAGGAGCACAACGTCTGGACTCTTGCATTCCTGTGTTGAACTTTGCAGTAAGTGTAAGTAAACAAACAGTCTGGATGGGTTTATGTCTGGAGTACGCCAAAGAATGCCTTCAGTCCACAATGTCTGCTGCCAACTGCATGCTGGGGGATCCATAATGGTAATGGGCAGCCATCTTGTGGGGGTCATTTTGTCCGCTGATTGATTAGCCTGATTGTATAACAGCTTCAGAATGTGAAGCAAACACTCTTCCCTCATTCAACAACATTGGCCTCCCCTTCAACCAGGTCTGAACATCACTGAGGCTTTGTTAAATTCTGCAGCTCAGAAGGTAAATATTTCCTCCTTGTTTATCCCTAAAACAACTGGAAGGTTTTCTTCTATGCAGAAGATGCAATATCCTCCTATATGGAAATTCATGGATGGTGTTGCACCAGTAAAGGTAAAGAAAACTATGAGCAAACAGAAAACACCATGATGGTAAACACCCTGAAAAGAGAATGTAGGAAAGCCGAACGTAAGTGGAGGAAAACTAAACTTCAAATTCACTATGGGAATTTTGTACCATCACTACAACCACCAAGACATAACTTGGTTATTATGTCGCAATTTACTACAACTGATAATATATCCCTATAAGAAACAGTTCGACATCTTAAAGCTGCTACATGTTGTCTCAACACACTGATATAAGACTTTTTCAAAAAGAAATTACTCTAACAATGTCTCTAAAAACGGCTGCCATTAAACACCCTTTTAAAAAAGAGAACACTGAGTGAATCTATAATGAAAAAATTTAGATGGTGCTCGAACCAGATCAATATACTCACTGTGTCACTGTATAGAGCACATACATACCTGGATGAACCAAAATTGCCCACAATTAAATGAGATTATTACCAATCATAATGCAAGTTCTGGTGCTATCAGAGGAATAACCTCTGAAATGTTTCAAACTCTGTTTTAATTCCATTGCATTTTTTTTCACTGTAAAGCACATTGAATTGCTTCTATGTATGAACTGTGCTATATAAATAAACGTGCTTGCAATATAATAATTAAAATTCCATTAAGGATTGGAGCTGTCCCTACTCCTCATTAGGCCGTTGCTGCGGAAGCAGAGGGGGTGATTAAGTGTTGTGGTAATTGTTAAAGCAGTGTGATTTACAATAGGCGGTTACCTCAGTAACAGCAAAGCTCCGTTTGCCACAGGGAACCACCTTGTACCACTTGTCATGAAGCATATCCATGAAGCCGTCTGACTTGTACTGGCTCACCAGCTCTGAGATGTTAGAAGTCAGGGGAGAGTTCTGACGCAACCCGATACCATAACCTGGGAACACAGCAGTCACAGTCTAAGTCTGGAAAGAGGGATTGAAGGACACCAGAAACTGTACACTGTAGCATAAAAACAAGCTGTGACAGACAGCGTCCCTGTCTGGTTCCCCTAAATCAGAGGTGTCAAACCAGCCGGTTCCACATAGGGCTGAGTGTCTGCAGGCTTTTCACCTGTGCTTTATTGGATAATGAGGTCACTAGTTAGTGATTAGTGGTTCTGTTCAGTCTCAGTTGGACACTAGAGGAAAAACCCAAAACCAGCAGACACTCAGCCCTCCGTGGAACCGGTTTTACACCCCTGTCCTAAATGGTAGTGATGGCCAAACGAGGCCTTGTTGAATCGATGAGGACTTCCAGCACATTATCTCGCTAAAAGGCTCATTTCTCGATGCCTCATCTAGACAGTGCTCACTGAGGACATAAATAGCAGGTCAAATAATGATTACCGCGATGATGTTGCATTGGCACAACGGAAGCTTCAGTCATTCGCTTCAAGGACTCATGTCCGTCGCCTGACTCGCAAAGCAAAGTCAGTATAGTTAATGTAACCATAGCCTAAAATATATATTTTTTACAAAAGCCTGTTCTCACTTAATTTGTGTATGCAAATTTTTTTCCAAATCGTTTATTTTTATTTGCATAAGCAATAGGTACTGAATGTAAATGTGCCGGTTTAATCAGTGAAGAAGTAAAGAGATTACATTTGTGTGTGCTTTTACATGATTTGAACTGAGAACTGAGCTTTTGTAACTGGACAGTGAGGGAAGAACAGTGCTTTTGTAACAGGGACATATTTTATACATTTTTATTGAGGAACACAATTTTTTCTGTGTCCATTCCAAAAATCCCCAAACTAACAAAATCACTATTCAGTCAAACAACTTTCACCCACTCTTGAAAATGAACAGCATTACACATTGTTATATACTCAAACTGGACTCGAAACCAAAAGCGAGCAAATCAGGTTATACAGTGTAGAAGCTAAGCGTCATATGCCCTAAGGGGTGTTTTCCTTTATCTGAAACGAGTAGCGAATCTTCGTTATGACGTATCTCGCTAGAACATCTCGACGTGCGTACCGAAGCGTCGCATCAAGCGTCCAATCACAACTAAATGGCGGACAGGGAATACATTTTTCGTTTGATTTTAGCATTTGTATTAATATTTCTTAGGATGCCTTTTAGCACTAGGCAGCTGCAACAGTCCCTGTGGTTCAGACAGATATATCAGCTCTATACTTGCCTTCAATTGCAAATGGTTTCCCTACAGTCAGTGTCTTGCATTCTGCATCTATGGACACTTCATAGTCTAGAAGGGCCTTGTCCATGATGAACGCATCAAGTTGCTGTGGATCATGTCTGAAAAGACAAAAGTTAAGCTACAGAATAAACTGCAATCACCATTGTAAAGCCCTATACAGAAACATCCATACTGAGCGTCTCTCACCTTCGCTCTCCCCGTCATCATCCCCTCTCCCACCATCCCCTCCCCCTTTACACCCTGCTAGGACACCACGGCCAAGACAACAACTTGTGCTTTTTTAGAATGTTTCATTGCACAACAGCTGATTCAGATCGAAACTGTTTCCACGGCAACGGTGCTTGTTCACAATGTGATGAAGAAACGTATAAGTGACATGAAATACTTGAACCAGAAACAAAGCATATTGACATGCTGAATTTCAGAAAACCCGTCTGTGGATATTGCTGCTCAGATCAACACAACTTTGTTACGGCAACAAAAGCATGTCATCTGTGATGCATTTTAGACAAAGTCTTGAACATGGACTTTTATATCAGAAAAAAATGTGTTTTTCAATATTCTTTAGAAACAATTATAGTTTTTGTTCAATCAAATTCCAGGTACCACATGTTAATCCCTTTATCATTCAATGTGTAATAACACATATCATTCAATTGATCATTTGTCATCCAGTGTGTGTGTGTACACATATGGTTGGATATAGTATATAGTGAAGATGTGGGAGGAAAAACTACTTGAAAGAAACTCAGACAAGCAGATTCAGTATGCTAATCAAAATTAATTCCAGAAGGATCTTATCAAATGAAAGTAGGTGCCAGTCTTTAGGCATAATCTAATCCCCTTTCCTCACACACAGAGAGGTAGATACGGTGTATTTCATCATCTAACCTACAGCTCTAAGCTCTGCTTTGCTCAACAGAAGATGTGATGACTTGAGAAACACTTCCAGATTGGGTAGCTGAGGTTGAGACAGTTTCAATTTGAGTAGCTAATGTTGGACAAGATGAAAAAGGGCACACAGTGGCTAGATTGCCTGCATCTCCAGCAGACCTGGGTTTCAAATGCTTTATCTGTGCCTGTTTAAGCTGGCCGGGTTTAATAACCCAATAGAAAAGACCCAGAACTGCGACACACACACACACCATCTGGTGTTAAGGTAGTCAAAAAGAATTTCTCAAGTAGAATTCCAAGACTGGTCTCCAGACAGAGGTTGGAGAAGCCCATTATGGCCAGGGACACTAATGCTCATGATTGGAGTGTACCCAGGTGTCCTCTCCAATCCTGTTGAGTATTAGTCATAGTACCCGGGGGTCCTCTCCAATCCTGTTGAGTATTAGTCATAGTACCCGGGGGTCCTCTCCAATCCTGTTGAGTATTAATCATAGTACCCAGGTGTCCTCTCCAATCCTGTTGAGTATTAGTCATAGTACCCGGGTGTCCTCTCCAATCCTGTTTAGTATTAGTCATAGTACCCAGGTGTCCTCTCCAATCCTGTTGAGTATAAGTCATAGTACCCAGGTGTCCTTTCCAATCCTGTTGAGTATTAGTCATAGTACCCGGGGGTCCTCTCCAATCCTGTTGAGTATTAATCATAGTACCCAGGTGTCCTCTCCAATCCTGTTGAGT
>JACXGJ010015005.1:0-14060 GCA_016801105.1 Esox niger
GTTCTCCTCAACATACATAATCACAGTGACCGGGAGGGACGTTCTCCTCAGGGCTCAGGGAGATGGAGAGCCTTCCTCCACTCATAGTTATTAATTAGAGGGTTGGAGGCAGCCGGGGCAGCTGATCTACTCCAGTGGCAGTGCAGGCAGTGCACTTTAATAACAGAGCAGCAAGGTTTATATTGCCAATATAATGTAGTTAGTGAGATTGAGTGGCTGATTTAGCTTCCACAGCAGTAGAGGCAGAGAAAAACATTGGTTTTCTGTTACAGCAACAAAAAAAGACCTGCAACAATCTTACAGAGAAATGTTTTAACGCCCATGTGCAGCATTTAGTTGAATAATACAATACAATAGCACTTTATAAAGTCATACATTTTAAGGAAGACGTGTTTATACTGTAAATTCAGAGCCAAAGAAGACAGTAACAAGAAGACAAGAAGGCTGATGGAGCAGAAAGACATAAAAGGCAAGTAAGAGATGAAGAAGACACTGAGAGGTGGAGGAAGTTGTGGAACAAATCATTAGCATCTCTGTCTGTGCTCATCACTAGGGGTCGCCGAGGAGAGGATGTCTCATAGTAATGTCTGTTATAGGTGGTCGCTGTGGAGATGATGTCTTATAGTAATGTCTGTTGTAGGTGGTCGCCGAGGAGAGGATGTCTCATAGTAATGTCTGTAATAGGTGATCACTGTGGAGAGGATGTCTCATAGTAATGTCTGTTATAGGTGATCACTGTGGAGAGGATGTCTCATAGTAATGTCTCTTATAGGTGATATCTGTGGAGACGATGTCTCATAGTAATGTCTGTTATAGGTGATCATCAGAACTGTCATGGTCTGATTCTCTTTTTTACTTCCAGTAATAGTAGCTGGAATTCTTTGTTCTCTTTTAATATGTCTGATTAGTTACGTCCCCTCCGTTATCGTTCCACCTCTATATCTCCCAGATTTCCACCTGCCTGACTCTAACCACTCAAATAGCATCACAGACACTCCAAGAAATGGTAGAACAAAGTCACATGTTTCTGAATCTGCAATCTGAACCCCTATAATGTAATTGGCTTTGCAATATGATGTCCATATGGGGTTTAAGGGCTACACATGCATCTGTGTTTGTCCCAGAATACCAGTATAAGGTCCCCCTTAAAAACATATCTATTGCCCCGAAGCTCCAGGTAAAAATACTCCACTGAACTTCCCGAGGAAGCTAGGAATGTGAAGGTAGCACATTTTCCAGTCTTATCACAGCTTTTCTAAAATAGCCAGCAATTGTAGGGCGGACTGTGTGGCGTGTAAATCTAGGCTACACTCCTAGTCGATTAAAGCCCTGTTAAAGGACAGTTTGAGCTTAGTGAGAGTAGCCATGATAGTGTGGACTGCGTGAGTGACTGGTGCAGATTTCTTAAGCTACTGTAGTGTGTCAGGGATCAAGAGAAGCGCAACCATCAGTTTAAACGGCAGTTAACAGTGTGTCTTCCTAAGTGAAGCCCTGAGCGTTACCGCGGAGAGTCAGATCGCGTCTCTCATTAGGGGGACCAAGGAAAGACCGGGCTCCTCCACGGGGACTCGAATCATCAGGCTACTTCCTGATTACTTCCTGGAGAAACAGCCCACGGCATCCTGCTATACACACTGGTTCAGGGAGTAGCGTGACTGGAGTATCAGTTACCAGGGCTGGACCCACTTTGACATTGGCGCGGTTCTAAACCGTTGTGTGAGAGACCACATACTGCGTTCACGACTACATGCTTCCATTAGTGGTTCTTGCTGGGTCGTTTGAACCTCCGAAAGCAAGAGGACGTGTGGGTTAACATTCTGATAATTTTTAAAGAAAGGGGGCTGAATCTCTTCCTAACGATTCTGATCTCTTGTCTAAACGCAAGGACCCGAAACTTAATTTAACCAATTACACAAGACTTTAGTTCTGGGTTAATCAAAATGAACTAATGTACTATGATAGTAGCATACATATGTATATAATTAGGCCCTGACAGACTATATTTGTACTCAAACCCCCCTTCGGTATGTCACATGGTTGACTCCTACAGAGGCTGGACCAATCTAAGTACTAATAAAAGGGGGAGGCTGGCAACCTTCAGATTGCTTACTGAGCAGGCTTATTTAATTGCATGGTTCCAGTTGGCTCCCGGGGCGAAGCTGTCACATACAGATCTCTATTAATACACTGCATTATTGAAGCCTGAGATGCTCCAGAACAGCCCCAGTAATCAGCGCAAACTTGCAGTCTGAATACTTTTAGGAGTCTGGACCGTATTCACAGGTCGACAGTATGTGGCCCTCAAATGCCAAGCCTGCGTAATTCAAGGGCTCAGAAGCTAGCAAGCGAAAAGCATGGTGAAGAAGGCAGTGTTATCTGTACCCCTAGGTGTCCTTGCATACAGAGAGAAAAAAAGATTTGAAGTATTTTTTTAATTAATTGTGTGTTTGGGAGGTTAGAGACCAGACTGGCCTGCTGGCTTCCATCCACTAGCAGATGAAAACAGACTCCTGGCACCATTTTAATTGCTCCTAATGCCTGAGCTCTGTGCGCTTCTCGGTCTCCACCCCCCTCCACTTGAACCTTTAGCCACAATCCCTACCTTTCTCTTTCGTGAAAATGGGCCTTCATTAGATGTGGAGTAGTATGGAAAACTGGGCTAAAAACACAATCCTCTGTGAAACAGTGCACTTCAACAACCGCTGTGCACAGGATCACTAAAACCTCTTCTCTGCTTGTTCCATCTCAAAAAGTCTGCTTTCTAACAGTTTAAACGAAAAATAAGACTGTGGTGTCAACCAATATGGAAATAAATATTACTGGGGGGGAAAAAATACCGGTTAGTCAAGCACCTTCCCTAAATATTATTTACAGTGGAAATGTTAAATACTGAGGAGTCATTTCTTGCTGAGCTCTACACCTTCAATCCCAAAAGGCACTAAAACCTCCCCAAACATTTTTCCTGCACATTAAAGCACCATCCAGGAAGTGTAATTTATTGATGAAACACTAAATGCTAACCGCTTGTCTGTTTTTTCAAACTGAGAATTAAGCAGCGTTGGACACAAGTTGACCTTAAAAGTATTTAAATTGAAGAAAAAATACATTTACATTTAATGTTTAAAATGTAATATTTATTATTGTTTTATTTGCATGAGCAAGTGTTATTTATTTCAATTAAGTGTATTCACTTTTGTTTTGGGCCTTTTTTTGCACATTGCTTGAAAATGTTATGTGTTTAAATTCAAATACACTAATGATCACATTCTGTCTCAGCAGCCGTGACGCCGAAGTCCTCAAATAACGCCCTCACTTCATCACGGACAACTGTTTTCGTTTGTGACAGTGAGGTGACGGACAGCTCAGTCATCTCCCGCTTTTCCCGGTTTCCCGTTTTTCCCGAACACATCCCGGGTTGTCGTGCGTCTTGTCTCTAATCATCACTCACACCAGGTCCCAATTCACTCATTAGTATGTGTTTAAATGTTTCTCCTCTGCTCCCCTCATTTGTTAGTCTTTGTTGCTTGCCTCCGGATGTTCATGTCAGTGGCGAGTGGGCTCGGTTTCAATGTTTTCCTTCAGTGTGCTGTAAGTGCTTGGTTTTTACTTTATTCAAATATTACGTTGACTGCCGCTCTGCCTACACCTAGCTGCTTCTCTCCACCACTGCACAACCGTGACATCGTTGGTTGTTACCTCCAGCGGTTTTCCCTCATCACAGACACTGTTTAAGGTCCTGCTTTCCCGAAGTATCCTGTTGGTCTTTGTATTGGTTGTCAGATGTAACGTTGTTCTGTTTGTTCCTGTCGTTCTAGTGATTATATATCGGCTTTGTTATTAAATGTCCTCCGTTCTCCGTGCACTTGTCTTTCCTTCAGCATTACACTAAGAGTTACATTAAAAACATCCTTCTTAAATTTGAATTGCATTTACATATACATATATATATACAGTTCAGGACTGAACATATGGCTTTCCAATTCATTCCATATCCAAGCCTGAAAATCAAACTGGACACCAGCTTGGGTTGGCCAGCCTGGAGCCGAGAGAGGGCCTTCCCTGGGTGACAGATGGCCGGGGTGCCTGTGAGCCATCCCTCATAAGCTTCCTGAATCTGGTCCAGCCCGGACCGGCCTCCAGTTGCCATAAACACTCAGCCCTAATGGTTTGGTGACACCAGACACAGTTGTTATTATAAACCCTTAGCAGCTAGAGAGGTTCATTACAGTGGGCAGGGAGGGTTTGAGTAGAGGTGATTAAGGGCAGAAACTTGTTCATCTCCAGGAACCTTCCCAAGGATCCAGGCCTCTTCATCCACAGATGTAGCATCCTTAAACTCTATACGTAATTACTCCCAGTCATTCTGTAACATGTGTTGTGCCCATCTGGCTCTAGAAACAAACCAGCCACACCTTCAAATCACCCTCAGAGAATAAACTGGTATATACTATTTCCAATCCCCAACAAAGGACGACCCTTCACACTGGAAAATGGCCTCCCTAGAACATACAGCTAAAGGGTTGTTTGTGGACATGACAATCCAATTTATGTTTTGGGAAAAACTTAGAAATGTCCGCACAGACGTTTCTCCAAAATGCTTATCCTATGTCTGTCCTATCCCGCAAATCCAACACATTCCCCACTGCCGCTAAATGGGGAATCAATCTGAATGTCAGTATAGTTCATCGCTACGAAGTGAAGCTTCTGAGGTAAAACTGAACCCTCCAGGAGGCCTTACCATTCTAGAAGATGTATTAGTGTTATTAGACAGGGATAAAAGATCCCTTAACAGGGAGGTGGAAGAAGACCTGACTGCAATGAAGATAGAGAGAAACCCTCTGCCCAGATTACATTAGCATTTCATTTAGCCATATTACCTCAGAGGCAACTTTATGGCAAGGTCGGCATTTCAAATGTTTTGCATACTGTAATTCTACATTAGCCGCAGAATAATCAAAAAATGATTAATGAAGGTTTGCCTGAATGAGATTCCCTGCTGAATACACTTATTAAATAGTCAACGTATTCGCCAACCATTTTCAAATCTAAACCCAGTCCAGAATCATGTAGGTGTCCTTGAGGAATCAAATTCTAAACCCAGTCCTGAATCATGTAGGTAACCCTCCAAAATCAAACAGAATTTCTCCAAAAACTGTGGAATATGCCATGATGAACATCTGAAATGCTTCAACGTACTTCGCAGGAATCCTCTCTGAGAAAAAAAAGCTTAACGGATTCATAATTTATCACATTACAAAGCATAAAAGCTCTTTTAGTTCCACCAGGGCCGCATGAAACCACAGAATCGGAGCCTCTGAGGAGAATTAGCTTCACCCCCTCAGACAGACACAAGGTCAAACCGGCACTACTGTTACAGCTAGCGTGCGGTCGCCTGTTGACTTTGCCCATTGTGAGGCTGTGCTGCTAGCCTGCGGTATTCACACGCAGACTACACACACACACACACACACACACACACACACACACACACACACACACACACACACACACACACACAGGCAGGAAGGATGAATGGCTGAGCCATAGCTGTACAGGGATTAGCAGCAACACAGCGGCAGCCTCCTAGCTGTTAGCATATCACAGCAGCCCCTGCCCCCATGTTGTTTAGCCCTGGAGGAGTGATAGCACGCTAACAAGAGGCGCTGCGTCCTTCACTGCACGTTGACTAGCAGACGTCACTTTCAGTTGTGAGTGTTAAGGGTTAGGGGCTGGTAATCCTATGAAATGTTTGTAAAACAGTCTTCAGATGAATCAGAAAAGGGGTTGGGGTTAAACAGGTTTCGGGTAGGAGACCCCAAACCTCCAATCTGGCCAATACTGCAACATGTAACTTACTTTGCTGATTACGCGTAACTCAGTAACATGATTACCTTCAGCGAATTTGACATTGCTGCCCCATTATGAGACATGATGGTGTATCACCAATTGAAGAGCATCAGTTGCAGAACTAAACAGCGTTAAGAGATGATATCTCTGGCTCTATTAGCTGGTAAGCTTATTTCTTTGCATCATGAAGTGGTTTTTCAAATGTCCACATGAGATGTCTATTTGAAAACAGATTGGACATGAAAGGTGTTGAAATCATTTTGCCCTTGTCCTTTCTCCTCATCATTTATGATTTTAGTGTCAAACAGCCCTTAGTTACCCTGTCTACAATCCCAACAAGTAACCAATAAGATAATGAAGCACACAAAATCTCCCTAGAATGTTTGGAACCATGGATCAACCCAGAGAGGAGCCGGGCTCCGGGGGAAGTTGCCGGTCCTCTTCTGGCTGTGCCGGCTGGAGATTATAGGAGTACTGGACATTTTATGGCTGCATCATTCATCAAGAAACAAAATCATGTACTAGGAATGCAGAAATAAGAAACACTGAGTCCCTCCAGTATGTCATTGTGCTCCAGCAATGGGATGTCCATCTGTAATCCGGAATCTCACTAAGCACCCAGCCTATAGAGAGCTGTTTAACATCCCAGTGGGTGTTTCCAGCCAATAGCGAGCTGTGTAACATCCCAATGTGTGTTCCCAGCCTATAGCAATCTGTTTAACATCCCAGTGGGTGTTCCCAACCTATAGCAATCTGTTTAACATCCCAGTGGGTGTTCCCAACCTATAGCAATCTGTTTAACATCCCAGAGTGTCTTCCCAGCCTATAGCAATCTGTTTAACATCCCAGAGTGTCTTCCCAGCCTATAGCAATCTGTTTATCAGCCTAGTAGGTGGGTTCCTGTCAATATGAATTTCTGCATTAACAAGGGGGTGATTGCATTCAGCACTCATGCTGTGTATAATATTAAACTAGCTCATCTACATGGTAATGAAAAAATAATGATTAGGTAGGTGCCTATATTTATCCTATCTTACACATGTACGCTAGTACTATGCCGAGGTGTGAATTGGGCATGTTTTTTTATTGTGGTAAGATAGTACTTTTCTCCCTGAGGCATGGAGGATCAGGCTCAGGGGAACACAGCCATTTCAATAGCACCCCTGGACCTCAGTCCAATGCCTGGCTCAGGGACAGAAAGACAAAAAGTGGGATTTCACTTACATACAATGGATAGGTTCCCCTACGGAATTAAATCTAAACCCAGTCCAGAATCGTGTAGGTGCCCCTGCGGAATCAAATCTAAACCCAGTCCAGAATCATGTAGGTGCCCCTGCGGAATCAAATCTAAACCCAGTCCAGAATCGTGTAGGTGCACCCTGCAAATCAAATCTAAACCCAGTCCAGAATCATGTAGGTGCCCCTGTGGAATCAAATCTAAACCCAGTCCAGAATCGTGTAGGTGCACCCTGCATATCAAATCTAAACCCAGTCCAGAATCATGTAGGTGCCCCTGTGGAATTAAATCTAAACCCAGTCAAGAATCGTGTAGGTGCCCCTGCGGAAACAAATCTAAACCCAGTCCAGAATCATGTAGGTGCCCCTGTGGAATCAAATCTAAACCCAGTCCAGAATCGTGTAGGTGCCCCTGTGGAATCAAATCTAAACCCAGTCCAGAATCGTGTAGGTGCCCCTGTGGAATCAAATCTAAACCCAGTCCAGAATCGTGTAGGTGCCCCTGTGGAATCAAATCTAAACCCAGTCCAGAATCGTGTAGGTGCCCCTGTGGAATCAAATCTAAACCCAGTCCAGAATCGTGTAAGTGCCCAAATTTAAATCGTCTTGGTACCATTCTGGACAGATGCGTAATTTGTGTTTTTCCTCCAGACTCCACTCACCCCTGTTCCTCCATCATCTCCTGAAGCTCCATGCACTTCAGCTCCACCCTCCTCTTCCTCTCGTGGTCCAGGATTTCCCGGTGGGCCCTCTTCACCAGGACAGGCTCTGGGCTCGGCTCCCTGTCTTCCAGCTCTGGGTCCATCTCTTCCCCAGGCTTGGGATCTGCTGCTGGGTCAGGCACCAGCTCTGACCCGCCTGGTCCAGCACACGGGCCTGCCATGGCATCAGCCTCAGAGGGAAGCCCATTGACATTCCCCTGGGCGAAAGGCATCCTCGCTCCATCGTACATGGCCACGACACTACAGAGACAGAGATACAGAGAGAGGTTAGAGCCTAGTTCCACTGTTTCAACGGACATCTTTCCATTTCCACACTGTTGGATTCTCCTTCTTGTACTGTGATAAGTGGTGGTGGAGAGTTAGAGGTCCCAGCCTGTGGAGGGAATAGTTTCACCAGATGGGGAATTAGAAAATGCTAGATGTTCCTGACAATGGTCCTTTGTCATGTGATGCAGGCGTTTGACCATTTTCTGCCATCCCAACTGATGAATTGGCCTCTGTACCTATATACCTTTGAGTCGCTGTGCTAAAACTACTAGCAGTGACTCACAAAATACCCAAATTCCTTCACAATCCAGGCAGACGTATAAAATAGTCTCTGAATGTTCACCTCATTCTCTCTCTCCCCCAGTATCCACCCTTTTCCCTCTCTCTTCCTCCATTTCCTTCTCTTTCTCCCCCCCAGTCACATGTCAACATGCATCACTACCAACAGACACTGTGGTCAGCAGTAGAAGGAGCATCAGTGTCTGGCCAGGGTGAGTCAACAGAACAGGGATCTCCTGCAGGACACCGGTCCTCACCGGACCTCAAGGTCTCAATGACAAAGAATCATGGATGAGGTGGGCGAGAGACTGAGACAGAGAGGAAGAAGGGATGGGGAGCAGAGAGGACAGGAGGGAGGGACAGGCTTCTGCTTTAGGGTCATCTAGGTCTTATACATCATACTGAATTCCATAATAGACATGTCAAAATATTGCGGTCAGCAGTCGTATTTTTGGTTTGTAAGTTTGTCTGTGGTTCGCAACTGAGAACTATTGCCAACATGGACTACAAGCAGGTAAGCAAGCTAGCTAGTTATCGATAGATAGCTGACTTTAGTGCTTACCTGAATCAAAAGTTCCGACCGAACGCTTTTTGAAAGCTCTGAGAAGTAACGTTAGGTTTGACATCACTCGACACCGCAACATTTGTGGTGAAAGATAAAATAAACAAAAATGACTTGCTCGGCGCCAAACAAGTCCCTATATTTGTTTATTTACGTTGTACTCATTAGCACAGGTTATAGTGAAAGGATACTTTGTGGTTTTCTTTCGTGTAACAGATGCAACGTTAGCCTTCTGGCTAGCTAGCCTTAACGTCAATAGCGTTGCCTATTTGTCGTCGTCATGGGAATGCATGGAATGAAAGAAATTACAAAATCTATAAGAGTTTGAGGGAGGAGTAGGATTAAACATGATGATTAAAATGTTTATGTGGAAAGACCATATCAGTTATAATAAGTTATTATTCAAAGTATAAGACAAAAAAAATTACCGTGTTTTTTCATTGGTGCCCTAAACATTTGTGTGGCTTTGCCCCTAAAATGATGAAATTCCAAGCCTGACTGATACACAGAGAAGTTTTGTGAACAGTCTCTGGTTTTAGGCCTGGGAATGCACGAAGAATGATATAAGATACACTAAGATAGGAAAATGTGGAACATTCAACCAACACAAACATAACCTATTACGCTCTTCTCCGGGGGTATTCAATTCTGCACCTCAAAGTCAGGTCCACACATTTTATTGAATTTCAACCCCCTAATCAGGGATTTATTTAAACCTGGGACACCAGGTGGGTGACTTTAAAGATGAGGTAGAGCAGGAAACCAGCAGGTTCTGGCCCGCGTTGGGTAGGAGTTCAATACCCCTGTTCTGGTCAAAAAATAAGATTTCAAATAATGTATAAACTGAAGATGCAACTTGTCAAGATTCAACTCACAGTAAAAGCAACTGTGTCCCCAAGAAGGAGCTTTCAGGACAGGACAGAAGAGGGGGCGTGCATTACCATGTCTGAATGTGGTCACAAGGGAAATATGTCAGTGTCACTTGTAGAAGTGGCGGGGAGTATGATTTAGACAGGCTGGCGATGCCGGCTGGTCGGGTCCAATATAAGAACAGGAGCATCTCTGTGTAACATACACACACACACACACACACACACACTACAACACCAGGAGGGCTCCCTGCCTGCTAGCCCAGCGTCGGTCGGCCCTGTAAAACTAATGGCTTCATTTTTCACCGGGGAGCCAGAAAAGCCCAGCCAATGCCCTCTGTCACTGTCACAGGTAAGAGGAGAGTTACAGGAATAGAGGGAGAGAGAGGGTGTTAGAGGAGGAGGGACGGACAGGGAGGAGTTAGGGAAAGAGGGAGGGGAGGAGGATGACAGACACTCCCCGTGAATCCAAGCAGACCATCCCCTCTGACCATCCAACCCATCCCCCTACAACCTGGTGACAAAACAAGTGATTTGTGATAGTAAATGATGGGTTTGTCTGATTGGTCATGGAAACGAGTGGGTTTGGCCTGAGCCTGAACACACATATAGATGATCCAATCGCTTGTGTCTATGTTTTGCACGACCAACCTCATTATTTTTGAAGTTACCAAAATGACTGCGAAGGGAGGAGTCTCCAACTCACTCCAGACATAACCTAGATGACAAGTAGCGCACGCCTCCACCAATCAGACCTGTAGTTACAGCAACATAACTCTGTTAACTGTACTACTGTGCATGCACGTGTGCGTGTGTGTGTGCGTGTGTGTGTGTGTGACTGATGGAAAGGAACAGGTGGAAGGAGACAGCAGGAGACATCCTCACTGAATCTATTATACATATATCACCACTTGATATTCTGTTACAGTCCTCTTGTATACACACACACACACACACACACACACGTGCGCATGCTCACACACACGCTCACATCGACATCGATTCAGAGGAAAACAGGATTCATTGGATATCTGATTGTTTGATGAAACCATGGTCAGGTTGAAGAAGTATGCTGTGTGTGTGTTTGTGTGTGTGTGTGTGTGTGTGTGTGTGTGTGTGTGTGTGGGTGTATTTCTGCATGCAGATTAGGCCTCTTTCGTGCATGGCCGGCATTAAACGTGATATCAAGTACACATACATTGTGACTGTCCTGAGAGACCATCACCGTTCTGATAATAGGGAGCCACAGAACAACAGGACAATCTGTCTGTTTTTTTCTGCCTTGATTAAATAGCCACATCCTCCCTGGTTTTTCAATTAGCCAGTCTGTGTCTGTGGCCAGCCGGGGCCTCAGGCAGGATGAGTCTGGCTTTGACAGGAGATGGAGGGGGAAGGGGTGAATGGGGAGGGGCTGAAGGGGGAGAGGGTGGAAGCCACACCCCATGTTAATCATATACACCACGGACGCTGCCCAACGGTCTGAGCTCCCGGGTCGCTCCAGGTGACGCACCCACTAACTCACGGACTCAGACGCACAGAAACATTGCTGACACCATATCTCCTCTCCCTGCAGGTGTGTCAGGAGTGGGAGAAAACAGCCACAACTGACAGAAAGTACATTCAGATCAGGGGGTTGGGGTGAATTCAGCACCTGACCTGAACTGAAGTGTAACGGACTAATGCTTGTTAGGAGGTTTGTATTCAATGAGATCCATAACAGTTTACAAGTAGAATAAAATAGTTTCTACCTTTATGATGAATTAACCGCAGTCAACTGGAATTGACCCTAATCAACCCTGATTCGAATGAACACAAAAAAGAAAAATCGTCAAACTATCACCGGTGTTGAAGTAAATATTGGAATGCAACATCTCACCCTGCGAACACGCTTCACGTCTGTTCATAAATATCAGGAACAATATAATTACTTATGCTAATGACATCTCCTTTCCTTTCTTCCCAGGGGATGCCAAGAAAAACCTGTTACCATGCTCTCAAGTAAGAAGCCACTAAATTATTTAATTGGTTCAGTAATGAAACAGTTACAGAATAAAGAGGCATGCTAGAATACAAACTTTATTTGTGCGTGAGTGCAGTTCCTCAGGGGGAAGAGAAAAGTCACCTGACAACTAATGGTGAAGTGGAGACATTTTCTTCTGTTGTTTCAAGTGTGAAGAAGGCTGCTGGTAACTGTACTTTTTCCGCCATCTGGACTGAAGCATAAAGGCCACGCATATCACGCCTAAATGCGATAATGTAAAAGGAGTTCTAGCGTTCAGCGGACACGTTTATCCTTTATGACCTTGCTTAAAAGACCCTACTGGTTACCGGTGACATTTGGTTGCACAGGCTGACTATTTAGTTTCTAACATTCTCTGTGTGTAATTTACCAGGGAGGCTGCTCACAGACAGCAAGAGTGGGTACTGTGTATAGCCCTTCAACAGACTGAGGAGCTGGTAAGATGCCAGTGCTGCATCTGACCTGCCTGAAATGAGGCAGCCTCAGAGTCCCAAAGTTTCCAGCCTCACAGTTTACATCCCCAGAATTTATAATCCTACAGTTTCCAGTCCCAGAGTTTACAGCCTCACAGTTTACATCCCCAGAATTTATAATCCTACAGTTTCCAGTCCCAGAGTTTACAGCCTCACAGTTTACATTCCCAGAATTTATAGTCCCTAACTTCACAGCTCAAGATTTACAGACCCCATGATACTAGACACTAAGTTTACACTTCCAAGAGTTTACAGACCCTGAGTTTTCAGACCCATAGTTTACACTTCCAAGAGTTTACAAACCCTGAGTTTTCAGACCCAGATTTTACACTTCCAGAGTTTACAAACCCAGATTTTACACTTCCAGAGTTTACAAACCCAAGCTTTGCATGTCTGGGCCACAACTCTCATTGGGGACACATCACCCACAGTTTGAGGGGGCACCTTCATCTGTTTTGGGATATTCCATGCAACACAACCACGCAATACAATACATGAATGCCCCCCATTTGTGCATGGTCATAATAAAAAACATAAAACATAGATTTAATACATTTTAGAATAGGAATACAATCTAAAAAAATGTGAAGGCGTCTAAATACTTATTGAATGCGTTACATCTAAGATGGCTTCATTTTGTCTTAATATTACTCGAAGGTCTGACACATGGAAACCATGGTGATAGTATGCTAAGTGTCGTACAACACAGCCAGCCAGAATATCTCAACCCAGAACTCCTTGGGGAAGTCAAAAAACATGGATATTAATCTGTGTGGTCCTCTGCTGTATTTGGAAATGTGTCTCTCCGGTCTAAATGATTACCCAGCATGGATTATACCTGTCATTGCATATTACACTACCTTGCAGTTCAAACCATGGAGGAGGTGGTGTCAGGTGGGTTTATTTCCCTTTCAATTAAGACCTAGAGTTTCTTACTAATCAATGACCTAAATTAACCAATCGTACGAAGGAGACGTGAAAACCTGCTGATGCTCGGCCTGTCTGAAATATGTCTGACACCTTGGCTACATCATTAATAGTTCCACTGGACATCATTTCCTCTACCTGCACAGCTGTATTAGACAGACGCCTGGTTAAACAGCGTTCTACGAAACAGTCCGCCCCTGAGATGAAACAGGCTGACCGCAGTCTGGAGAGAAAAACGACAAGGACAGAGAGGATGATGGAATTCAAGCTATCCTCAAAAGAGCCATTGTCTCTGCAAAAAGTCATCTCTTTCTCAGTGGCATTGGGTCAGCGTGGGCGTGTGCGGCACACTCAATGATTGGATGTGCAACTTACTCTGAGGTGATTTTAGGCAGAAGTAACATGGGGCCTGACCTTGGCACAGACCCCCTGGATACCAGCAAAGGCAAAAGAGCTCAGGAAGAGTGAATGGTTGTGTGTTTGTGTGCATGTGCGTGTGCGTGTGGTACCCTTAACACACGCCTGACAGGGCCGGTTCCACATGGTCCCTCAGGGCTTTCACCTGAAGAGCTTTTCATTCTTTGCCTCCATTTCTTAATTCAATTCCATATTGTTGGCATGGGAAACACATTTTCGCATAAGCCTAAGCAAGTACATTGCTCTCTCTTTCTCCCTCATCCAACCCCTCCCTCCAGCTTCTCTCACCCTCCCTCAAACCCCCCCAACCCCCAGTTTCTCTCTCTCTTTCTCTCTCAACCACCACACACCCATCTTGCCTCTGTCTCCCTCTCTACCCTCCCGCAGCCCAGAAGCGTCTCTCTCTCTCTCTCTCTCTCTCTCTCTCTCTCTCTCTCTCTC
>JACXGJ010015006.1:0-14057 GCA_016801105.1 Esox niger
CCCTCTACCCCTCCCCGTAACCTCACCCCTCTACCCCTCCCCTTAACCTCACCCCTCTACTCCTCCCCTTAACCTCACCCCTCTACTCCTCCCCTTGACCTCACCCCTCTACCCCTCCCCTTGACCTCACCCCTCTACCCCTCCCCGTAACCTCACCCCTCTACCCCTCCCCGTAACCTCAACCCTCTACCCCTTCCACTCTCGTTAACCTCACCCCTTTATCCCTACCCCTCCCCGTAACCTCACCCCTCTTCAAAAAAGGAGAATGCCTAGACTTCCATCTGTTTTTGCTGTTCATTATAACACCTAGCTGAAAGTGAGACATTTAAAAAAACTTGTCATGCATACTCAGAACTCACACAGTGTGTGAAGGTGAAGGTCTTGATTTCAAAATATGGTTCACCGTGATTTATTTTAAACTGTTTTGAAACTCATATACTCTGGTCTCTGCCACCCACCACACTCACTATCTCTCCTACTCCACCTCCTCCATCCCAAATCCCCAGACTCCATCTGGCCTGCTGTTGGCTCACAGCCCTCTGTTGTCAGGCATCCACTTCTGGAGCAACCTGAGTCCCGTCGCCCCTCTGAGCCCAGCCCGGCTGCAAGGACACGGATCTCTGTTCCAGGTAGGCATTGGAGGAAAGGCAGGGGGTGGGTTTGGGGGGAAACAAGAGGCGAGAAGACAGGAGGGAATGATGGACTGTAGGAGAAAAGCAGCACCTATCTATATTAGTTAGTTGGATCACACAAGCCTGTTTTCTAACTCCTGAAGAGGGACTGATTGAAGAGTGATTTCCAACGACAGCCGTAGGACTCTTTTGTAGCACCCAGCTGACCACCATGGTCTAGGTTCGAGCATTGACTGTGCCACTGGTTGACAAGAGGCCGACAAGCCTCACCAATGATGCTGATTGGCCCGCACCAACATGGGTGTGGGGAGTCATCGTCAGCAGGGATTTACTGACCTCGTAAATGCTCTAGTGACTCCTACAGGTAACCCCTACGTTCAGCATGGCCCCATGCAAAGCTAAGTGATGTCATCAGATGGGAGGGCATGTCATCAGGGGGGAGGGCGTCCTCACCAGTATTGACCCATGATTTGCCGATAGGAAAAGCGGTGTGAAATAAAATAAAATTAATGGCGTCGTGCAATTATGGGGAACAGTTGCCATGATGTTAAACACTGTGGATACTATTGGAGTAGATAAGATTGGGTATAAAATATGTACCGGGAGGAAATATTTATGTAGTCAAGAGGCCTAAGCTATTGTCTCCAGTTCATGTTTTACTAAGGCTGTGGTCTGATCTGCCCCCCTGTTATTCAGAATGTCTGAAACACAAGGAAGCATAAAATGCCAAAGTAGGTGTCCATACAAATAAATAATAACAGACAGCAAACACACACAAAAGTTTTGGGTCACTTAGCAATGTCCTTGTTTTCCATGAAAACATACATGAAATAAGGGTAATATAGCAAAATGAATAAGAAATGAAGTCATTGACAAGGTTAGAAATAATGATTTTTAATTGAAATAATAAGTATCCTTTAATAAGAACTTAACTTTTATCAAAAGCTCAATAGGGTTGAGATCCAATGATTGTGCTGGCCACTCCATTATAGACAGAATACCAGCTGACTGCTTATTCCCTAAATAGTTCTTGCATAGTTTGGAGTTGTGCTTTGGGTCATTGTCCAGTTGTAGGAGGATATTGGCTCCAATGAATCACTATCCACAGGTATGGCATGGCATTGCAAAATGGAGTGATACCCTTTCTTACTCAAGGTCCCCTTTACCCTATATGAATCTTCCACTTTACCAGCACCAAAGCACCCCCAGACAACCACACTGCCTCCACCATGCTTGACAGATGCCGACCAGCATGAGGCCAAATGTAAAAGAAAAGTATATTGGTCTTTAGTCTAAAGTTCTGTAAAGGTTTTTAGATATTTACATGTGCATGGGATAACCGAAATAGGGCCAACTACTATGACCGCACTTTGTGTAATCAAAGAGCCTAGGTATGACAGGCTTCTTTGTAACTTCATTGACCACTCCTACAAATTGGACAAATAACAGATTCCAGGTCATTCAAAGATCTCTTCAATAGACTAACAGAACTTAGGGTTCTCTGTTCATTACATTCTCATTTACCCAGGTCACAGGATAGTAACATCTCTCTTGAATTAATATAAACACAATAGAAAAAAAATGCCAAATTAATAATAATATCAAAACATAATATTAAGGATTTCAGTTAAATATTTCTAACCCATTTTCATTTGGGCTGCATCTCACGAATGTTCTTCATTTTGATCCGAACACCTCAAAATCTATTACACATTTTTCCAATCATCCTCTGTCAAGTGTCTGTGCTCTTTTGCACATCTTCATATTTTTTTTTATTGGCCTGTCTGAGATACGGCCAGCATCCCGGAGTCGCCTCTTCACTGTTGATGTTGAGACTGGTGTTTTGTAGGTACAATTTAATTAAGCTGCCAGTTGAGGTCCTGTGAGGGGTCTGTTTCTCAAACAAGACAGTGCATTGTATTTGTCCTTTTGCTCAGTTGTGCACTTGGGTATCCCACTACTCTTTCTGTTAAGGATAGAGACAATTTGCACTGTTCTGTGAAGGAAGTAGTACACAGCGTTGTACAATATCTTCAGGATCTAGGCAATATCTTGCATGGAATGGCCTTTCTTAGAACAGATTTGTTAATAATCTGTATTGATGGCAGGGGAACCCCATACTTGGTTTCTGTTCCGTTTTCTGTTGACTTTTTCCATCCGGCAGGGGAATAATGTACTATATACTAATGTCTGTCAGGTAAATGTTTGCTTTCCTCTCCACACCTCCTTCTAGAACTCACTCACCTGTCCAACTAATATTGACACATTAAACCTTTTTACATACCTCTCTATCTATTTGACATACAGTACATTTAGCTTTACAGGTCATTTTAAGAGATTAGTTCTATTAAAGGGCATTTGTGTGTGTTTGTGTATAAATGATAGACCCCAAGATAAGAAGCCAATAATACACTTCATTAAATTCAGTCATAATTTAACCTGGCTTGTTTTGATACATTATACAAGGAGCCTGTCTCTTAAGTCATTATTCCTCCATCCACGGGCTCCAGGAGGTGTCCAGTTTCAGCGTTCTGCATATGCAGAGAGGATATCCTGTGAATACTTCCTGTTTGAGCCCAAGGGAGTCGAGGCAGACAACAGAACAGGGCAAACCGGTTCCTGAAAGGGCTGATCCTGGTCTGTGTAACAAATGACACCCTGTCTCTTGTATGGTTCACTACTTTTAAGTCACTTTGGCTCTGCCTTTGAAGGGAGTGGGAGTCTATCTGCCCAGCTACACAATTCTCATACACACACACACACACACACACACACACACACACACACACACACACACACACACACACACACACACACACACACACACACACACACACACACACACCTAGAGTGGTCTCTTTAATGCAGTTCACTCACACCCCCCTGCTGTAGCGCGTTGTGCTTTGTTAGAAACGATCATCTGGGAACGGTGAGGGAGGTGTTGCACGGAGGGGAAGGAAGGAAGAGGCACACCGCATACCCAAACAACAGAAAAGCAGGAAGCCGGAGCAGTGACAACACAACAGTTCCTCTCGTGATAAGAGCACTGGCGGAAAGCTCTGTGAAGCACAGAGGCAACCCCTAATGAATGAGCACACCTAGTAAATTGCTTGCCTGGGTTTTTAATCGCTCTACAGCAGCGTAGTGTAGTGTGAGACTGATCAGCACTAGTTTTGGGAGGTTCAGGATGTGTATTCTTGGTCACTCATCTTTGGCTTAACCTCCTTCTCAACCCTTACTCCACAGTTCCCCAGTCTCATGAACGGACATCTCCCCGTGGCCCTTCCAAACATGGATGGACCCCCGTCCTCCCTCCTCCTGTCCCCAGCCAACCACAAGTCCTGATCGAGGATCTCGAAATCCAGCCCATTGGTTCTACAGTACTTCCGTCTTCTTCATCAAGCATCTGTTCATACAGACTGTCATCATCTACCAAATTGTCATTTGTCTGAAATTCTCTAGAAGTAGGATCATATTTCTTTCCTTTATGTGCAACATGTGCTTACTGTAAATAATCAAGATTGACTCAAGTCATAACGGCATGTTGTGGCCTCAGTTTTATTGCACTTAAGTTGGTTCCAGCTCCAGTTGTGTAGTGAAAGCACTTGGTTAAAGCCATACAATGTGGTGTCTGTGAGGAAGCAAATTTCCAGAGCAGGGCCCTGTTCAGAGGGCTTTTGTTGTGTGGCTTTTAGTGTGACATTGCTGTCATGAGGCTGGGTTTATACTACAACAATTGGCCTCAAAGGCTTGCTTGTTTTTTTAATCTTGTACAAATGTATTAATTTCTATGCTTCTTTATGTTCTTAATAACAAATGTGAAACATTGTTTCCATTGTATGAATTGTATGCACAGTGCCTTTCAAATATTACCGGCTGTGCCTTTTCAAAAATGTAAAAAAATGGTCGTCATATTTTTCCTCAAAAATATAATTTTATGAAGACGAGATTTCAAATCAATGAAAATGCTTCAACAATTTGTAATGTTGTTTTTTTATACCAGAACTGATATATACAGTGTATAATTTTATATTGGTGAAGTCTTGTTTTTAATAAACATGAATGCTGCGATACACAGCCTTTTGGTGGGGGCAGTGTGTGCAACAGCGCTGTACACAGAAGTCAGTTGAAAAACATCTGTTGTATGTTTTCTGATGCAGACTATACATTTGGATACCATTTGTGTGCAGTGTGTGTGTCTAAATCAGAGGATTGTTACTTTTTTACATTTTAGGGTTAGAATCAGTGTTTAAAGTTAGGTGTCGAGGTTAGGTTTAGATTCAGGGTTTAAAAATATGTCTCGAGGTTAGGTTTAGATTCAGGGTTTAGATTACGTTTTTGGGGTTAGGCTTAGAGGTTCAGCATTAAGGGAATGTCTTTTTTTAATGATACTGTGTTAAGACCGAAGATGTGGGCAGATGCATCACTACAACCATGGTAAATCAGGACTAGTGAGAATATTTAGACATGCCTCACTTTTATCAATGACAGTTTAGGCTTTGGGTTAGGCATTATGGTTTAGGGTTGAGTATAGGGTTAGATTTTCGGGGTTAATGTTAGGGTTAAGTTTAGGGGTTACAGAAAATAGTTTTCCTATGTGGAAATACATTTCGGCCCCCAAAAAAATCCTCATGTAGTGTTTGGATGCATGAAAAAGGATTTAAGAATGTGGGGGAAGAAAAACAAGAAGGGTCCAGCCATCATTATAAATTTCTCATCTTGAATTTAATTCTCTTTTCTCGAAAAAAACAAAAACCGCTCAAATATATGGAGGGCATCCCCAATGACATGCCACACCAACAACAACAGTTACCCACAAATAAAGTAATATCATACAAAACCTGTCTTAGGTAGAGAACACTGTTAAATAGACAGCATTTAGACTCAGTACATATTCATTAAGCATCTCTAGGAGGACTGACGCAGGGTCAGGTCCCCCTTGTGCATATTCCTCTTCTTGCAGCTGCATCTGATCCGTGCTGGTCAAAGACCGATGTCAGACCAGTACTGCTACAATGAAACACGAACACGGCCCCTTTACGACCACTGAGAGCACCCTGAATAGAATGCAAAGGCTGTGTCCAACATAAGAAGCCTATTCCCTACACTGTACTCTATTTCTGAACAGAACCCCATTGGTTATTTTATCTTTTTAAAATAATAGTGCACAATCTAGGGATTAGCCTGCCAAATATGTACACAGTTGAGGAGTACGGCAACTGTAGGTGTGCTTTTGCCCCCACCATACAGAGCCGGCATGCAACACAATGACGAAAGCGATCCAAAAACAAAGAACCAACCTACCGTTGGTTGGAGGATGGGAGTGAATGAATGACTGGCCGAACAGATGGATGAATGACCTCGAGAATAAATTAGCAAATGGATGGATGAAAGAGCGGCAGGGGGACGACGCGGTCGAGCGGAAGGGTCCTCTATGCCTCTTCGGCCTCCATTTTCTGGGTTCTTACATGCCGTTGGGAAGCGAGATGAGGCGCTCATCCGTGCCATGCAACCACAATGGAATGCTTCCAATTTTCCTTACGCTTCCCATTTTTGTAATGCCCATGTCATCAACTACAGAACGGTATCATCCAGATTTTTGTATTTAGTATTTTTAAACAGGTCACCTGGGATTCATGAGGAGACTACGTCGCCCTGGAGTGACGTGTCATTGTAAGAACACCACAGCCATTCCTGATAGGCCTCTACAGAATGGCACTGAACATATCTACTGATGATGTGCATGGCTTTTCCCCAAGCCAATACCTCGGAGGTACACAGTATTTTATGTTGACAAAGTGTGTAAATGGTCACCGCAGAGATGGACATGTTCGCCATAGAGATGGATATGAAATGAAATGAATGGCCAGGAAATATATGTGGTGTTTGAATATGGTACCACGCACAGCAACATAAGAGAAATCCCAAACTCCAGCATGCAACAGCAATGACCTGTCTGCCTGTCTGTGTTACACTCCAAGAGTTTTAAGATGGAAACCGTAGAAATGATGACGACAAAACCACCACACAAAAAGTAAAAGTATAACCACTTCAAAATAATTAAAAATCTATACACATTGCATGTTTTATTTTAAAGTGACTGAGCCAGTTAGAATCTTCTAGACAGTAGTTGGACTTTTAGCAGCAAAATCTCCCCAATAAATATAAATGTATAAACGTCTCTTTTTTCGGGGCCAGTTTCATTGATCTGGGCCCCCTAGGAGCCAAACCGTACTGTTGATAGGGGGCCCTGGCAGGCAGGCAGGCAAGGTGGGAGCCACACTGAGGGCTGAGAAGCCCCCCCCACCCCCTGGACCCTGTAGACAACTATCTTTGGGGCTCAGTCTGTTGAACTGTACAGGTAGATAGGATGTCCTTCTCTGCTACACACACAGGAGGACCTAGAAGAGCATGCTCTGTCTTCTGTTTTTGCTGTTGCCTGAGGGGAAAACAAACACGACAGTAGAAATGGAAGATTACACAAGATAACAAGCTAGGCCAATGGAGACTATGCGAGGGAATACCTTTTGTCCTGCACATGTGGCACTAACACTGATCCCTGAGGGACTCCACTCACCTGACTCAGGGAAGTTAGAGCTCCTATAGCCAGGATCTTTCTGCAGTTGCAGCTCCTTCAGTGTAAATAAGGATATGTCTGCCACACACAAAGGGATTTTTCTTTAACATACTAGGCAGGAGCGCAGCATAAATGTAGCCAGAAGACTCAGGTTTAATAAATCATCTATCTGACTCCTTGAGATGATAGTCTAACCACTGGAACAGTTCAATAACATGCAGCTGCGGACCATAATTCATAATGAAATATAATAAGCGAGCTTCCTATATTGGTTCTGACAACGTAAATGTACGCTAGGTGTATACATTTGCTAGCTGGGCTTCCATTTAGTCCCTTCTAGTGAGCAGTGTTCTGATAATGTTACAGCGATGTAAGCAGCCAGTTAATGTCATCTACCCTGTCCGCCAGCGGTCCAGTGTCATTCTGCCCAGCCTGGTGGGCACGGTGTTGCCTGTTCACATATTGGTATTGGTGTGTGTGTGTGTGGGACTCACTCTCTGGCAGTGCGAGTGCACGCGGCCCCAGGCTCCTGAAGTAGGGCTGTCTCATCGCCTCATCTGCAGACATCCGCTTCTTGGACTCGTACTGGAGGAGCAACCGCAAAGAAACATTGCATTTCATTACAGCCTCGTACTGGAAGCTGGACACAAGTGGCCGGTTCATTTGGGGCACCCATCTAGAATGCGAGCAGACCCCTTTGGAAAATCTAAAAGAGCCAGCTGCATGTAATTGTCAAGATGCTCTATTGGGTGGAGGTTGTTGCGTGGTTGTTGAGGCTTCGTCGACCGACAGACCACCTACGCTCACGAATCTGTAGCAGTCATGCGGTAGAATTGAATTTCGGAATCTCGTCAGGGGTTGCTGAGGCTGCAACGGTATAACAGAACAAAATGCCATTGATGCCTCAACAACCCCTGACGAGATTCGATTCTACCGCATGACTGCCACAGACGCGTGAGCGTAGGTGGTCTGTCCATCGACAAAGCACGTCACTAACGGCGATGGGTACGTTGCCGTCCGTTCCACATTTGTAGTATACCAGCATGGACACTACCACCATCGACTGGCAATGCCTTTCCACCGATCGGTTGTCCAGCACTGGTGAATATGTGCCTACTGGAGGCAATTCTGGTATTTAGCTGATAGTTGTGGAACCCAGTCGGCTGAAATTGCCCCATCCTCAATGCTTCACACAGGAAGCCACAATAATTCCTATGTACTCCCTTTCAATTTTCTCAGTTTGGTCTGGAAAGTTTTTGGAACCCTTGGCATAACGCACACAACTGTATCAGAAACCAAAATATACACTCACTTTGAGAAATGACAGCAGCAGGTCAATGCCATCAGTGTCCAACCTGGAAACAGAGCACAGCAAGAGGAACGGATAATAACAGAAAGAGAGAAAGAAACAGAAAGAGAGAAACAGATAGGTGGAAACAAAGGGGGCAGAGCAGAAGAGTAGAAGAGAAAAATGGAGGCAGGGAGAACACGAGGAGATGTCATTGCCTCATGGTGGTTTAACAAACTGTAGGAAGGAAGCAGAGTCAACTATTCCACAGGATTTCCGTTCAGGAAGTGACACACATTCTCTCACACATAGGCTTGTGTTTCTATCGCCGTGGGGACCTGAGACCTAACCTTGGCCCAGAAATTAATGTTTCCTATTCCCAAACCGTAACCTCAATAACCTACATTTTATGCACAAATGTAAACCTAGCTTAGCGCCTAACCCTAACCGGTAATGTGTAAACCAAAAAGTAACACCACACCCAGTACGTTCTAACACCACGCCCAGTACGTTCTAACACCACGCCCAGTACGTTTCCCTAAACCTAACCCCAAAGCTGGAAATAGCATTTTGCTATAAGGGACCTGCCAAAAAAAGAAATAATATTTTGGGGGACTGAATTTTCCGGTTTTATCATGTATGTGGACTTCAAGTCCCTACATGTATGCACACAGAGTAAATCACACACACACACAAAGCACAGCAAAAAAAAAAAAAAGCATGCACACTCACCAAAACAGAAACACTTGAGTTTGACTCAGGCCATTATGCTCATTTATTTTGAGTAGATGGCTGAGAGGTGTTTAGTATATATTATTTGTGATTTTCTTGAACCCTTATTTTGGGTGGCTCCCAGTGAAAACCTGGCCTAATGAATTGCAAGACAAAACACTGAAATTGCAAAACAAAACACTTAAGCCTTGTAGTTTTTCCATCGTGGGAAGTTTCTGGTAAGGTATGACACACGCACAAATTACGCAATGTCAACGACGGAGTAACTGGCTATTCCACTTGAGCCTCAGTGTAGCTCTCCCCCCAATGAACATTTAACCTATCTGATCCGAGCACAGCGAGACAGCTATACATACCGGGGGGCATGGTTGATGAGGGGCTGAGTCTTGTACTTGGGGAACTTGTAGGACTTGAACTCATCCATGGACGAGACTCCGGGCCAGGTGTCCTCCGTGGGCGTGCCTATCGGGGGGTGGGTTGGTGTTATATGACATTCATGAAGACTTAAAGCACAGCAGCTGACACCGCCAATGACCACAAAGCCTCGAAAAAGCCCAGGCTAGGAAGTAGATTTCGAAGAACGGGGCCGGGAGCACAACCCCCCCCCCCTTAAATTCCCAATCTGGCCATATTAACACAATGGTCACCCGATCACCACCCCATTCCAAACAGGCGTATAGCACTGCTTGCCTCTCCATTACACAGCTGATGTATGGTGATCATTCTTGCACGAGATTTCCCTCGCCTAACTATGCAAAGCACATTGGATATCAGGAAAAACACAGTCAGTTACTTTAACAACTGTATTTTCTCCCAAAGTCAACTTGATGTGTCGCACCAACGTCAATAAAACCTGAAGTTTCAGAGTAAAGTGATGGTAAACGATTCGGTTCTCCTGTTGTATTCTGGCCAGCAGGTGGCAGCACTCACCCAGCAGTCTGAAGATGAGGTGCAACTCATCTTCCACGGTTGAACCAGGGAACAAGGGCCTCCCAGCTGCCATCTCATAGAATATACAGCCCACACCCCTAAGGTCAGGAGAAATAAGTTAGGGGTCAAATAGTTGTATAAGAACACAATATGACTTTACTAAGAGCCTATAAAAAACACTCCAATGTGTTCCTGCTGTCCTCCTGTAATTTAGATAAGGAATGCCAAAGTTTGGTACATACAGGGATTGTACAGGTGTTGATTTAGGGCTCTTAATGGCTTTTTAGTTAATCCATGAATACTTCTCAATGGGTTCTTGAAGACCCATTCTCAAGGGATGATGGTACTATGTTATCTCTGCCCCGGTTGTGGATTAGCTCAGCGCACTCACCACATGTCAATCTGTGTGGAGTACTCTGAGGAACCCAGCAGGACGTCAGGGGGTCGGTACCAGAGCGTCACCACCTCGTTGGAGTACGTCTTAGTGGGGACTGATTTGGCTCGGGCCAGACCTGAAATAAAACAAAAAACTATGAGTTACACACTAGATTTTTTTAAACAGACTTTATTAAATAGTGAGGCTCCATATAAACTGAAAAATGAAACACAATTCCAGAACACAATTCGTACCAAAGTCGGCAAGTTTGAGTTCTCCTCGGTCATTAATGAGAAGGTTCTGAGGCTTCAGGTCTCTGTGGAGAACCTTTCGTCTGTGGCAGTATGCCAGTCCTCGTAGGATCTGAAATAAGAAGATCTGAAACAGAGAAACAAAGATGTCAGATCTTTTACATCAGAGTCTGGATGGATTATTTTACTGACGCAATTCAGTAAAACAATAGAACCATTGAATTTGAAAACTTTGTGAAAACCCATTGTAGTTTTTCTTATATTTCAGTATGATAACAGTAAAGTCCAGAGAAATAACTTTTCCAGAATAGAGAAGTGAATGCTGGGAATTTACAGATCCACAGCAGACAATCCACATGTCACCAGCAGGAGGCAGAGAGCCAGTAGGGCCTTGGCAGGCCTGCAGACATTCACCTTGACGTTTTGCATGCTCAGGATGTTCCCACAGTCATCCATGTACTGCTTCAGATCCTTGTCCTGAAGAGTGTGGAAGAGAAGGAGGCATTCAGTCCAATAGGAAATAGCTACAGGTGGCGGCACCTGCCAGATTAACCTTCACAGGTGTTCTGTGACCAGTCAATACGGTATGAAGCAATTTTCCAGAGTAAGATGACACGATTTACTATGAGTCTTGACCATCTGGAGAGACACAGGGCGTGAAAGGATGTTACGCTTACCAGGTACTCAAACACCAACGTCAGGGACTTGTCTGTGTGGATGATATCATGCAGAGTCACTATGTTGGCGTGTTTCAGATCCTTCAGTAGGGACACCTCTCTAATGGCTGTGCACGGCGCCCCCTCCTCATGTTCCAGTCGGATCTCCTTCAGAGCCACCAGGTTGTCAGTGAGTTTACTTCTTCCCTTGAACACCGTGGCGTACGTCCCCTGGAGAAAGAGGGGTTAAACGCTTAAACACTAGCATGTGTCCTCTGAAGAGAGAAAGTCAGATTGGAGAGAAACTTTGACCACAGACTGAGGCATTATCACTTCAGGTTAAGATATCACATCTGTGTGTGTGTGTGTGTGTGTGTGTGTGTGTGTGTGTGTGTGTGTGTGTGTGTGTGTGTGTGAGAGAGAGAGTGAGAAAGAAAAAAAGAGAGGTCGAGAGGAGAAAGAGATCAGGCCAGAAAAGTGATTGATCAGGCCAGAGAAGTGATGTCCAGCATTACAGTCAGACTGCACAGACAATCGATGACCTACGAATGGCCTGTCATCCTAATCAACTACTCATCATGCACATTGCATTGAGGTAAGGTAATTAGTGACTGCCTCAAACTGATCCCCTCTTAACGCTAAGCCTATTATCTAGAGGTTAGAGGTCAAGGACTCCCTGACGTCAGTGACCAGGTGAAGGAGGAACGTCGGTCTACATTACCAATGACCATGAGAACACAAGCAGGTGAGAGATTAGGAGATTCAGGGGGAGACCAAAGTGGAAACACGGAAATGCCCAAACAGACAAACAAACACACAGAGAAATGAAATACTACGCAGGATCTATTCCTACGCAGGATCTATTCCTACGCAGGATCTATTCCTACGCAGGATCTATTCCTACGCAGGATCTATTCCACTCACACATTTGAAATGCATCACTTGAATCCAAAAATCCCATTAATATTGAAATGGAATTCAAATGCTAAGTTTATATGTAACGACACAGATAAGATACAAATTGCTTCGACTCCCCACAACAAAGGTGCACAAAACCACTGACACGGAGGAGAAGTCATGTGAAAAGGAAAGTCCAACCCCTGGATAGCTGTCTTATTTAATTTTATTTATTCGGACATTCCAACCCCAATTGAATTTCATAAATGGTTTCAACGTTATATTTACTTACACCTAAGTATAACCCTTTCCGTTATCATCTCAGATTATTGATGCCAAAGAGTCTGGCAAAAGCTACAAAGCAACTACAAGTACCGCACTGACGGAGAAAATTCTAGACCATTGATGTAAGATGCTCTAAGAGTCCCTAAGAACTCCAGGGAAACATCAAGCGCGAGTGCATGATTCACAACCTCGGTACACACTGGAGGTCAGGAAATTAGAAGCCTCTTCTCTCAGAAAAGAAAATCAAGACAACACCTGGGTAAAGACCAAAACTACTGAAACAATATGTTCAGGACAAATGAGTCAAAGGTGGGGTTATTTGGTGGCAATGTCAGACGGCACGTGTGTCAAAAACTAAACCTTTTAACAGAAAACCTCATACCAACCACAAAGCTGTGGCGGCATTATGTTTGTGGCTGCGTTTCTGCCTCAGAGCCAAAATTGCCAAAACTGAGTCAACCACGAATTCCATATTGAACCAGAGAAGAATGCGAGGCCATCTGTGAAAAAGCGAAAGCTGAACTGAACATGGATCCTGCAACAATGATCCAAAACACACAAGCAAATCTACATCAAAAGGGCTGAAAAATAAGAAATGTTGGATTATGGAATGTACAAAGTAGAGATCTCAGTCCTGACAAAATGCTGTGAGCGGACTTGAAGCAGTCCGTGGATGGAAGAAAGCTCTTGAACATGACATAGTTGAAGCAGCATTGTAAAGAGTGGAAAAACATCCAGATGATGTAAGAGACTGATTGACAGTTACACAAACTGGCTACATGAAGTGATTTCAGCCAAGGGGTGCAACACCAGGAACTGAACCTAGGAGTGTACTATTTTTGCACCATGAAATTGGGTTCATATTAAGTTTTGTTATATAATAATTTAACAAAATCTTTGAGTCATTTGTTAAATTAGGTTGCCTTTACATTACATATCCATAGGTGCGTAAGATGTGAACAAAATAGAAAAAAGACAACTATCCAGAGATGTACTTACATGAATGAATCTGGCTATCCACACACACACCGCACACACGCGCACACAACCAGAATATTAATCTCACACACGTACCTCTCCTAACTTGTCCAGTTTGATGTACGTCTCCAGCTTGCCAAATCCAATTTCAGACTAAAAGAAAAGATAGGTGGGTTAATGCTTTACATACACACAGAGACAGAGAGACAGAGAGACAGAGAGACAGAGAGACAGAGAGACAGAGAGACAGAGAGACAGAGAGACAGAGAGACAGAGAGACAGAGAGACAGAAAGAGAGACAGAAAGAGAGACAGAAAGAGAGACAGAAAGAGAGAGACAGAAAGAGAGAGAGAGAGAGACAGAAAGAGAGAGAGAGAGAGAGAGAGAGAGAGAGAGAGAGAGAGAGAGAGAGAGAGAGAGAGAGAGAGAGAGAGAGAAAGAGAGAGAGAGAGAGA